>JAJEJO010051919.1:0-30793 GCA_020662805.1 Glaucomys volans
GGGTCTTTCTTTTTAATCCAGTCTGCCAGTCTATGTCTTTTGATTGATGAGTTTAGGCATTTACATTCAGGGTTATTATTGAGATATGACTTGTATTTCCTGTCATTTTAGCTTTTCCTTCTACCATGCTGTCTTTGGGTTCTCTTGATATATCATCTAGGTTTGTTTGGGACACTTCCTTCCCGTGTTTTCTCATGTTGCTCATGTATCTTCCCCTCTAGTAATGCAAATCCGAGGGATTGCAATTTTCCTGTGAAGACTTAAAGTGTCCCTGCAGATTTCCAGTAACTCACCCGATGTTTGAGAGGTGCTTGATCAAGCAGTGACCCAAGAAAGGTGCTGTCCCACTACCTCCAGGTTGGGAATGATCAATGCTTCTGGGCAGAGGCACCCTGCTGTTGATAGACAATCAGATACAGCAAGGTGTTAGACCCCGGGCCTGGGTGTGGACCTGGGCACTAGACAAAGTTGGGGTGGGGGCACCGAACTGTGCTCTGTGATTTAAACACTGGGCTTGAGAGCCCAGGCAGGCCTGAGCTCCTCGCTGGGGGCTCTGTCGGTGGCAGGTGGTCACTCTCTGCCAGGGAAGCTGCAAAATAGCACCAAAGGGCCCAAACTCCCTCTGGAGCTGGCGACTGCGTCCGCTCCAGGCCAGATCTCACCAGGAGTCTTAGCGCCGTGGCCTCGCCGGAAGACCTGAGCTCAGCTCTGAGGATTCAGGCAGCTGAAGATGGTCTCTCTCTGCCAGGGAAGCTGCAAAATGATGCCAAAAGGCCCAAAGTCCCCGCTGGAGCCAGCGCTGCCTCCGCTCCAGTCCAGATCTCACCAGGAGCCGCAGCACAGTGGCCCTGCCGGAAGACCTGAGCTCAGCTCTGAGGACTCTGGCAGCCGAACATGGTCACTCTCTGCCAGGGAAGAGAACTATTCTTAATGGCTGTAGAAACACTATAACACTATTCACAAGTTTTCAGTATCCATAGGTGTGATCCGTTAGAGATGTGTCATTATTCATTTCATAGTGCAAGATAATAAATGTATATCAGAATTCCTGTTTTTCATTTCTCAGTGCTTGCTGTAGAGATCTGTTCAATGACTCTAGGAGGTTGAATTATCTTATTTTGTCTTTTAAATCGCTTTTGCAATTTGTGAAGGTGCATAAATATTTTCTGCTTTGGTATCACTTCCACTGCTCTGCAGAAAATATAGTTTATTGCCTCTGGTCTAAAACTTCAATGCATGGTTTTAGATCAGTTCTCTTCATAATGGAGTACTACATTAAATATATGATTTAGCTGGGCACGGTGGTGCACGCCTGTAATCCCAGCACTTGGGAGGCTGAGGCAGGAGGATCGCCAGTTCAAAGCCAGCCTCAGCAACTTAGCGAGGCCCTAAGCAACTCAGTGAGACCCTGTCTCTAAATAAAATAAAATATAAAAAGGGCTGGGGATGCGGCTCAGTGGTGGAGTACCCCTGGGTTCAATCTCTGATACCAAATATATATATACACACACACACACACACACACACACACACACACATATATATGATTTACACAAAGAATTTTGCAGATTTCTTTGGTTTTGTCCAGATAATAAATACCTATAATTTTAGATCTTCCTGAAGCATGTTACTCTAGTTAGTAGAATATTTTAAATTTATTCTTCCTGTTGGTGATTTATCAAAAAGTCCTCCAAAATTCAATATTTAATGAACAAAAATAGATGTTTGTGTTGTTTATCATTTGTAAATGATAAAGTTTGGATTTGTTTTTGAAAGAAAAATAAATAATATTAGAAAACAGGTTTCGAATATAACAGATTTTTTAAAAATATGAACTCTGGTTTAATACAGAAACACTTTAGATGAAATTTCAGTATTAGTCATGAAATTGAATAATAAGTATAAATAGAATGTATTTATTGGGTAATTATAAATATTAAATTAAAGGATATATATAATATCTTTAGTGATTAGTTCTGAAAAAGCAATAAATAAATATTGTTAATTTCATTGTCATTTTGTTTTGTTATTATTGATAATATTATTCATCTTGTTTCATCTCATGACTGCTTGACTTTAGCAATTACAAAATTTAAAATTTTGCCTAGGTTCTTTTGTACCACAATAAATTCTAAGTAGCCTTAAAGTTAAACATGCAAAATTATGAAATAATAAAAAAGATGATATAAAATAATAACAACATCAAGCACAGGATTGTGTACTGAAATTACCAATATTCTTTCTGCCAATTATTTTTCAGTGCTCTATCATATTTTAATAAATGTGATAGTAATCCTTAGTCTGTTTTATTATTAATCACTGAAAGGCTTGTAAAATCCATATTACTGTAATCTGCACGTGTGTGCACTTTCACACACACTCTTCATTATGATATAATATTCTATTGACTCACAGGAATCTCTATCCCAGGAATTATAGGTACTCAAATCAAGAAACTCAAATGTTGTGTACTTGGACAGAGAAACCATTTAAAACCAACTTAGGGAGGTTATGCCATTTCAGGATTCCCTCAAAAACATACCAAACCCACCTACTCCAAAGAGGAGAGGAAAAAAGTGGTGGCAAAAATTTGTGTAGCTCCAGTTTAATGCTTGGCCTATGTTCCCAGCATTCTGTTTCCTGGTCCAGAGACTCATTGAGTCCAGCTGCATTTCTTTTCTAGGATTCTGAGAGTTCTAAATTTTTCAACTTAAGCTGATTTTGAATATATGTGTACATTATAAAATATTTCCTGGCAAAGATAAAGTAGAACTTTCTTAATGCATCTCTAAAGGAAAATATTGAATAGACTAAAAGATTCAACTACATTAAAATATTATAAAATTTACCCTTAAGAAATGTATTCATTTTTTCCTACTGAATCTTCAATGACCAAACTAAACACTGGGAATAAAAGATTTCACTTGAAAAGAATAGAAGTTCTGACTCATAGTCATATTGGGCAATAGGCCACAGTATGAGGGAAAGACTTGGATTAGAGGAAGCAGGAATTTTCTACTCTACCAGAATTTTCTGTCCTATCAGGCTTTATGCAGGGATAAAATATACAGGCAATTCCAGCAACGGAACATTGACATACATGAGACATCCCTGGGCATGTATGTTAGAATAAAATAATTACAGCCACATCCTTCCCTTCTCTTCCCTTTCCTCAAGTATTAGTAAGGATAAAAAATAATAAAATTTTAAAAGCTAAAAATAAAAATAAATCTATCTTTTAAAACTTTTAAATTGGTGACAGTGTCAAGTGAGTAGCCCAGTTGCAAGAAAATGAATTTAAGGTCTTGCATGGCGGCACAAGCCTGTAAGCTCAGAAAGCTGAAGCAGGAGGATTGCAGTTTCATAATCAGCCTCAACAACTAAGCAAGGCCCTAAGCAATATATTGGGAACTTTGCTGAAAAACAAAAAAATAAATAAAAGGTCTGTGGGTGTGGTTCAGTGATTAAGCGCTCCTGAGTACCATATAAAAGAAAAAATAGGAAAGAAAATGAATTTGAGAAGGTGTCTCCTTGGGGGAGCACCATGAGGAACCAGGACTCATCCTTTGACTGAGAACTGTGGCATATATTTAAATTGGAGCACAGCAGGAAGATATGGTAGAGGTAAGCAGCAGAGAGATGTTGGACTTGGTAGAGCAGATTTCTTTGTGGGGAGATTTAGCAGTAAGAGTGATGTCATGAACAGACAGCAGCAGAAGAAATTTTTCAGAGTATGCTTTCAGAACTCATGGATTCTACTGCCAAGCCTTCCTCTTCTACAGGATTCTGACCTTTAAGCATTAAATGAACAGGCGACTAGATAATGGAATACAAATAATCCACTTTAGTAAATGTTGACAGGCACTTCTCTGGGGGCAATGCAGATAGAGAATGTGGTAAAGGACAGAAGAGAAGTTTTCTTCTTTTTTGCCTCAAATTTAAGCCTGTAGCTTCCTCCCATCCCCACTGCCCCAGAACTTCGTGTCAACTTTCCCATTAGCCTCCTACAACAGCTAAATATTGGGTCATCTTGAAATGACCTCATTCACCCTCAGCACCTGCATAGCTGCACAGCGGCAATATTACACTTAACGAAATGCAGGAAATATATAAGTAGGCAGTTACTCAAAAATGAAGATTTTTTTCTACAGAATTCACCATCCACTGGCACATCTCCCACCCCTTTACGCTCTATCTCATAATTTTATGTTGTTCAGATTTTACATAAACTGGGCCTTGGTGAAACTTCATGGCGTCCAAAATAATTAAATTCTCTACGTGGCTATTAGAGTCCTAAATAGGCATCTCACCAGAAAAAGGAAAAGGAGGAAATTATTTAGGAAAGTAATTTAGGCTTTCATCTTTCCCAAGAAATTTTGCCCAGTGTACCCACTGGGCCTTACCTACCATCTAGTGCCGAAGCTAGTGTGAGGTAAGTTGGATTTGAGGTCCTTATTTGGTTCTAGAAAGGGTCTTGAACTCTCAAATAAAACTTTGAAATATCCGGAGAAACTAAGTCCTGTGTTTATTCCAATTGTTTTTTTAAATTTGTTCTAATACATGACAGCAGAATGTATTTCGACTGTACACAAATGGAGCACAACTTCTTGTTCCTCTGGCATACACGATGTAGTCACATCGTTTGTACAATCATCCATGTACATAGGGTACTAATATCCACCTCATTCCACTATCCTCCCCACCCCTGTCCCTCCGCTCATTCCCCTCTGCCCAATCCTCCATTCTTCCCTACCACCCGCCACATTATGGGTCAACATCGGCATATCAGAGAAAACATTTGGCCTTTGGTTAATTCTGCTGGCAGAGGATCTCCTCATCTCAGGAAAGTCATCTATTTACCTCTATCCATATAAAGATCTTTTCCCTTGGGGTTCTAAGCTAATAAATCACATTTGATTCCCAGATGAATTTCTTTATCTTCTAAACCTTTTTGTGGTCTTGTACTTATGAACAGTAGACAAAACTACTTTAACAATTTGCTTTGTATACTAAATCTAAGCAAGGGGAGAGATGATAAACTCGGTCTCACAGATTTTGATCAACATGGTTTTCAGCTTCCCACATGATATGGAGGTAGCAAATATTAAAAGCAGTGTGCACTTATTGGTGCTCAGCCATAACACCTCTGAGTTAAAGATTTGGGTTTGTCATTTGTGTGGACTCTGGCCCTTCAGGATTTGTAAAATGCAAGACACACAAACACACACAAGTATGTGTGCATAGACATATATATGTCCTTAATTTGAATAACCATCAATAAATCATCAATGAAAGAATCTCTTGCAATCACAAACTTTAAAGCCACTCTGTGAAACCTATGAAATAAGATTCTGGACCCAGACATGGACTATTTGTAATTGTACCAAGAGGACAGGAGGTAAACGAAAATCAGTTGACAGCACCAGGAAAGGAAGTTCAACTTTGGAAATTTCAGTCCCTGTATGCAAAGTCTGAGCTAAATGGTCCATGTCTAAATGCCACTTTTTCTACCATGAACTTGTATCTGATGATCTCTCTGATGACTACCACTCAGAAATTATTCTAATATATTATGCTTAAATAGGAAAAACTGGGAAGTTCTGTAAATTCCAATGAAGGTTTATTAATCACAAGTAAAATAATCTGAATCAAACAAAATATCTAATATTTTTAAAACTGAAAAACAATGAGCTCTTGTACTTTAGAGATAAATGCTCAGATCTTATGAAAGTTTTCTTCACTCAAGGACAAGGAAGCAAAATTAAAAGTAAAAACTCACAAAGAGAGGCTAAACAAAGAGTATCAGTGTTAAAACATGACAATTAGAAGCCCATGCTTCGTTGAATTTTGCTTTTACCCAATAATTGTTAGAATTAACCTGTCTGTTGTACTGGCTCTATTTCTTATTCTTTTTTATATTTCATGATTTTTTGTTGGTTAATTCATTATTTCCAAGAATACATTTAATAATATTTCATTCTTAAAGGGTCATAGTTGGTCAAATGCTTACATTTTAAAAATTGCTTTTATTTTATTCTCAGAGGTATGATGCTTTGCTTAAGTTTAGGATTGTACTATTCTGATCGATATGTAGTCATTGACCTCTAGCACTCCACTAGATAATAACTTTTTTGGTTTTTTTATTTAATTTATTTAATTTTGATTCATTGAACACAAATGGAGTACAGCTGTTGTTTCTCTGGTTGTACACAAAGTAGAGTCACACCATCTGTGCGTTCATGCATGTACACAGGGCAATGATGTCTGTCTCATTCTGCTGTGCACAGCGATCGAAAACGGGCGGGTTACGGAGAGGGTCCGCTCTAAACATCTTTGCTGAGGGTGGGACACAGCAACAGCCCCAGGACCGAAATAATGTAGCACCACACTTAGAGGTGGTGATTTCGTTCTTCCAGAAGTTCCTAAACTATATGAAAAGCTGGCTGAGTCCTCATTCACCCTGTTCTTAACTGAAGCTCTCAGGAGTTTTAAAAGTTGGAAACTCTGTTGGTCTTTGTAGCTCTAAACATCAACCCAGCTTTAACAGTGAGCCCATTTGGAAGCGAAGTTTGTTTATCTTGGAAGACAAACTTTCAGAGCCCCCCCAAAGTGCAATTGCATTAATGTATGAAAGTAAATTGAATTGTAGCTCAAGGTGGAATGTACACATAGCAACATTATTTAAAAGGAATTATTGCCATTTAGGGAAAACAGAGCAATGGGGGAAAAAACAAAGTACTGATTATATGAATCTATAGCTTTTTAAATTTAATGCTGATTTCAAGATGTCCTGATCATTATCGAGCACCCCAGTGTTTGTATATTACCCTAGAAGAGGATTCTTGCCCCCCCAACCCCAGATGCAGCTCACCATAAGAAAGTTTATAAACTAGTTTTTACATGGAATCTGGTGTCTCCAAATCAGCTGATAAAATAAAAACACCCTATCTTCCGTGGACATGCTATTTACTCTTTTTAGGGCTTTTTTTTTTTTTTGGTCTGAATTTGAAAATCTTGATAAAGTACTACAACAAAAGTAAAATTGCTAAAATTAGCATCAGTCTATTTCAAAGTATGTCAAGAAGAAAGATTAAGGTGACTTACTGAATTGTAATCAAGATATAAAGAAAAAAATAATTATCCATCATATTTAGAACTTAATGCACCGATTCTGTTGGCATTTTATTGTATAATAATGTATTTACTCTTTAATATGCTGATTTATATTTCCTATGTTTCAAATGGATATTTAAATATAACTTAAAAGATTACCTTAAGTACTTTTTCCTAAAAGTCAAGTAGACATTTGTTTTTCATTAAGTGTATGAGAGTTTTGTTTTTGTTTGCTTTTAAGATACTAATTGGAATGATGTGACAACTCAGTTTATTCATATTTTAAATAACTGGTATTGGAAAAATACTCAGAAACAGCTGAATAATGTGACCTGATAAATTAATTAAAGTTAAACATGGATAAAGCATGGCTTACAAATGATCAAACAAGTGTAAACAGAGTTCCCAAATCTCTTCTACGTCTTAAGGTTTTAGAGTAACAGTTTGGACCTGAAACATTTCATTTCATGTTTGAACATTTTTCTGAATGTGCAAAGTGAATCCATAAGCAGGTGTTATAGAAGTTAAACTTGCACTTTTCTCTAGGCTGCATTTTACATATTAAATGCTTTTTGTTTTTTAATGACCCCAGTTCCTGTCACGGGGACATAGGAAGAAGCAAAGACATCATCCCTTTTTCAAAGAACTGTGAATACATTTTGGAAAATGACATTTAATTTTAAAAACTTTCTACATGAGAAGAAATAATTTCAACAAATTAGTATTGATATGGTATAATAAACATTCAGAAAAATCTCCCAGCTGTTTTTTTAACATATTAATGGATTGACTATAAAAGTAAATGTTAACCAAGCCAAAAAAAAAAAAAGAAAAGAATACTCAGGTTGAGAACACTCCAATCTCTGCTTCTGCAAAGATCTTTTGAATATAAATAACACCTTTTAAATCTTCACCAATTGAAATGAGTTAATTCTATTTTATATACAAGCTAATTGCTTTACTTTTGTAATTTTATTTTCTAATACTAAAAGGAATTTCTAATGCTAAAAACCTGGAATAAATAAATACTTTCAAGGTATTATCTTTATTATTTTTTTATTTACTTCAAGCATATTTGGTTGTTGGGTGTGTGCACCAATGTTTATGTTGCGAGATTTTGTTACAATTTTATCTTCTAATATTATTCTTAATAGAGTTGGTAGCAAAGTTTATGGAATTTGATTAAAATTAGGTGCCTGTGTTTCATTTACTTCCATTCTTTGAAATAGTTTACGTTAAATTTTAATCATTTTTTTCTTGCATGGCTAGTAGGTAAAACTGCCAGTGCCTGATTTTTTTTTTTTTTTTTTTGAACCAGGGATTGAACTCAGGGACACTTGGCCACTGAGCCACATCCCCAGCCCTATTTTGCATTTTATTTAGAGACAGGGTCTCACTGAGTTGCTTAGGGCCTCGCTAAGTTGCTGAGACTGACTTTGAACTCGAGATTCTCCTGCCTCAGCCTCCCAAGTGCTAGGATTACAGGCGTGCACCACCACTCCCGGCCATCTGATTTTTTGATAGATAAAGTAAAGCAAATATATTTTTTGTAATGTTTCAAACATTATTTAGGTTTGAGTAAGTTGTGCTAATATATCTTCTCAGAAAAGTGTAAGAGCTCAAAATTATGGTATAAAGTTTTCAAAATTTATGTTATTTAAAACTATTGGATTCTTCTATTTTTATTTCATGTTGTCCTACAATGGATTTTTTCCCTTATGTTATTTTTGTCATTCTTAGCTTGTAATTTTAAAGGTTTATGAAAATTGTTTTTTTCCCACAGAAACTCACTTTAGTTGATTCTCTTTGTATTTATTTCTTATTTTTATCATTTCCCTTTTGTCTTTTTAATATTGATTTCATTATACTTAAATTTTTCTAATTTGCTGTTGTTTCATAGAACATTTCCAAGTATAATTTTAATTAGATCTATAAGTTTTATTATGTTTTATTTTTTTTTTTGGTTTAAAAAGTTATTCCTTGGATCATATGCAAACATTTATTAATTTCCAGTAATAGTAATCTGCCTAAATTATGTGTTATGTTGATTTTCAACTTATTTAATTTGTGGCAATTTTTTTTTCTTTTTTAAGAAAACATTTGGGACTTGCCTTACATTCTGTGTGAAATCAATTTTCATGCATGGACCTTTCATGCTGAAAAAAAAGAAAATGGTATACACTTTCTTAGCAAAGTTATATATTCAATCCAATATATACAGATGTTAAGCATGTTAAATTTTCGAAGTCTTACTGATGTTTAAGACTATCATTTCCTAATTTCTAGAACTCATAACTGAATTCAGCAAAGTAGCAGGATATAAAATTAGCATCCATAAATCAATTGTGTTCCCATACATCAGTAATAAATGAACTGAAAGAAAAATTAGGAAAACTATTCCATTCACAATAGCCTCAAAAAATAAAATATTTGGGAATCAATCTAACAAAAGAAGTGAAAGACCTTTATGATAAAAACTACACAATGATAAAGAAATTGAAGAAGACCTTAGAAGATGGAACAATCTGCTCTTGGATAGGCAGAATTAATATTGCCTAAATAGCCATGCTATGAAAAGTACTATACACATCTGATGCAATTCCTATTTAAATTCTGATGATGTTCTTCATAGAAACAGAAAAGCAGTCATGAAATTTATTTGGAAAAATAAGAGACACAGAATATCCAAAGCAATCCTTAGCAAGAAAAGTGAAGCAAGCAGCATCACAATACCAGATCTTAAATTACACTACAGAGCTATAGTAACAAAAACAGCCTGGTATTGGCACAAAAACAGATATAAAGACCAATGCAACAGCATAAAAGAGAAACAAACTCACATAAATACAATGACCATATACTAGACAAAGGTGCCATAAACAAACATTGGATAAAAGATAACCTCTTCACCAAATGGTGCTGAAAACTGGACATCCATTTGTAATAAAATGAAATTAAAATCCTCTCTCTCACCCTCCACAAAACTCAACTCTAAGTGGACCAAGGACCTAGACACTAGAACAGAGACCCTGTGCCTACTACAAGAAAAGCTAGGCCCAAATCTCTATCATGTTGACTTAGCAATTGACTTCCTCAACAAGACTCCTAAAGCACAAGAAGTAAAATCAAGACCCATAAATGGGATGTTAGCAAACTTAACGACTTCTTAACAACAAAGGAAACAATCAAGAATACAAAGAGCCTACAGATTGGGATAAAATCTTTGCCACCTGTGTCAAAGAGAGCATTAATCTCCAGAATGTATAAAGAATTCAAAAACTCAACACCACAAAAACCCCAGATAATCAATGGGCAAAAGAACTGAGCAGACACTTCACAGGAGAAGTACGAATCATCAACAGGTATATGAAAAAACGTTCAATTGCACTACCAGTTAGAGAAATGGAAGTGAAACCACACTGAGATTCCATCTTACTGCAGTCAGAATGACAATTATCAATAAAATAAGTAACAATAAATTTTGACTAGGATGTGGGAAGACATTGCTGGTGGGACTGCAATTTGGTGCAATCACACTGGAAAGCAATATGGAGATTCTTCAGAAAACTCGGAATGGAACCACCATTTGACCCAGTTATCCTGCTTCTCAGCATATACCTATAGGAATTAAAATTAGCATACTGCAGAGACATGGCCACATCAATGTTTATAGCAGCTAAGTTCACAATGGCTAAGCTATGGAACCAACCTAGGTGCCCTTCAATAGATCAATGAATAAAGAAAAAGTGGTACATTTACATAACGGAATATTACTCTGAGATAAAGAAGAATGAGGGCTGGAGTTGTAGCTCAGTAGTAGAGCACACACCTGGCACATGTGAGGCCCTGGGTTTGAACTTCAGCACCACATAAAGACAATAAATAAAACAAAGGTATCATGTCCATTTATAACTAAAAATATTTTTTTAAAAAGAATGAAAGTATGGCATTCACAGGTAAATGGATGGAACTGGAGGTTATCACGCTAAGTGAAATAAACTAATCCCCAAAAGCCAAAGGCTGAATTTCTCTCTGATATGTGTAATGTGTATGCTGACTCACAATAGGCCGGGGGAGAGAGGAGTGGAGGTTCACCAGATTGAACAGGGAAGAATTTGGGTAAAGGAGTTGGGATGCGAATGGGAAAGACAGTAGAATTAATCAGACATAACTTTCCTGTGTTCATATATGAATACATGACAATGTAACTCCACATCCTATACAACCACAAGAATGGGAAGCTGTACTCCATGATGTTTGACAAGTCAAAATACACTCTACTGTCATTTATAACTAAAAAGAGCTGTCATTTCCTGAGATGGGTACATTACACATCAGAAAAATGACAGATTTATGCCTCCTTTGAGTTCTGTCAGTTTTGCTTTATGGGCTTTGAAATGACATTGTTGAGTAAAGATTGAAATCATATTTTCCTGATAAATCAGAATATATATTACTGGTGGTGATTCTTCTTTTATTTCAAAGCTTTTATTTTCCCAATTAATAACTGTTATGACTTGGATTTGAGGTGTCCCCCAAAAGCTCCTGTGTTAATGCAGGAATGTTCAGAGGTGAAATGATTGGATTTGGGGAGCTGCAACCTAATCGGTTCATCCTGGCTTGAATGGTTTAATTGTAGGTGGGTGGGCAGTGCCAGCAAGGTGGGCATCTGAGGGCATGTCTTGGAAGGGTTCATCTTCCCAGTGGGCCCTGTTCCTTCCTCTCTGTGTTTCCCACCAGCCATGGACTGAGCAGCTTCCCTTCACCAACACCCTTCCTCCATATTTTACCTCAGCTAGGGCCCAAAGTGATGGAACCCATTGACCATGGACTGAACCTCTGAAATTTTGAATCTCATATAAGCTTTTCTTCCTTTAAGTTGTTCTCTTCAGATATTTTGGTCACAGTGAAAAATAGTCAACCAACACAGGGATTCTTTTGATTTATTTTCCAATAATACTGCCAATAAAATTTCAGTCTTCCCCTATAAGTTTTAAAATCTGTTCTTTTTTATACTGTTTTCCTTGATATTGAAAATCAATATATAGGACACTTATTGTTTAGCCTAATGTGTAACATTTCCACTAAATAATGTCTGGATACATCTCTGTTTTATTATTTTTAGAATACATTTTTACATCAAATTACAAATAGTAACCATAAAGAAAAACAGAATGTGCTATGAGGATACAGATGTGTGCTTCTCTAACTCTGGGAGTCCTAGATCCTAATTTGAGTAGAGAGTAAACCACCAAAAGGACTTTGGTATGTATTTTTAAAGATTGTCAGACTTCCCAGTTTGACAGCTTTCCCTAAAAGTCTCGACACCCAAGAGTCTTAAGAAAAACAACCATGTTCAAAAACAAATACCATTCAACTTGACACACCACAGAGACACCTAGGGAAGTAAACAAGAGTACTTGAACACAGACAGTGTTATTCTGCATAGTATATCTTAACGTAGGGAAGTGGCTGTCCACTCTGTAAGTGCTTACTAGCTGACTAGAAATTTATCTAGAAACGTTTCTACTGCCAAGTTTTTGCTCCAGGTTTAGGAACCAACTTAAACACATTAAATATTTTATATTTCACTATATTTCTGGAGAAAAGCTTCCAAGAAAGCCCCATAAAATTTTAACATGGCAGTTTTAAAAATACACACACATGCACATAGTTTGTATTTTACATGGATTAACCTAAATTTACCAAATGCTTTTTAAATCATATACAATCTATTTTGAGTGAAAATAGATTTCATAAAGGAAAAACAAAATAAAATGTAATTCTTCTTAGTGAAACAATAAAGTCAGTATTCTCAATATTTATACAAATAGCTTGGATTTGAGGTGTTTCCCAAAAGCTCCTTTGTTAATGCAGAAATGTTCAGAGGTGAAATAATTGGATTGTAGGAGCTTAATGAAACAATAAAGTCAGTACTCTAAATATTTATATAAATATTTCTGTGCATGATGACTTCCATTGTGCCCTAAATTCATCTATCATTAATTTTATTTTACTTAATATCATATACTTTTACATACCTAATATTAAAACCTAATATTAATTTCCAATTCAGTCATAGAATTTTCTGGATTAGAATTTCAATAACTATAATTAATAATTCTTAGAATTGTTAAAATCAGTACATTTGTTTATTGTACATAGTAGGGTTTACATCAGGAAATATGTTTTTTAAGATTTATTTCCTGTAATTTGACACCCTGATTTCTAAAGTTCTTTCCAGTACTCCACAATGTATAACCTTTACTCTGGGAACACCATCCAAATTCATGAAAAACAATTTAGAAAGAGGAAAACCCTGTGATCACAATAAATATGGCTTAAGATAAATTAGTATGAAGAAAAATGCATTTCCCTCAATTCATACTAGACTATGATAATCTTTGTGTCCTCCCAATTTGATTTCGACATGTAATGATTTCAGAATGCTGTTTTAAAATAAGCTCAACCTCAATGTCTTTTCTTAAATTCAAGCAACTGGATTTAAAATAGCAAATAAAAACATAGCTAACATGTATTTAAAGTTTACCAGACATAGAATCTTGGGTCTTAGAGTTCGAAAGTGCTTGGAAAGCTGCAATGTATCTGGTGATTTGAAACTTCTCTTTCTTTTCTTTTGTCAGAAATAATGTGTTCAATACTGTTTCATAATTTGCTGTTTTAGCATGGTAATCATGAAGTATTAAGATAAATCTCTTATCTGTCATCATTTTGTATAACTGGCATTTATATTATATATTACTATGGATTAAAATAACACACCACAATGCAAGATTATTTTGGTCTATATTACTTGCCCTTTGTTTAAAATATTTGTTTCAGTTTATTATTGAGTTTTAAAATTATACAATTTAGCTTTTGGGGATATTAGAATATATTCCAGTACTTTCATGCTACCAAGAAAAACTAAGCTAGTTATAACTAAATTCCTGCCCAGAAAAGCCTCAGTCTCTGATTATAATAACAGCCATAATTTCCTCCCTTTAGATTATTTTAACAATCAGTAAAAACATGATTGTGTATGCATTTATAAGTACATGCCACTTGACATAAAATTCTTGGTTTTTGAAATCTTGTTTTGTACTTTTGTAGGTTTTAGTGTGACTAATTCTAAATGTATAAAATTCCCTAGTGAAACAATGTAGAAACAATTTTCTTGTAATTAACATTCACTACTGAATTTTTCAGAAATCATATATGAAGCAATATTTTCTAGGGGTCTTTATGAGATTTGTATTCATCATGATGTGGCTCATATGGAAGTAGTTCTATCAGTTGTCTTTGTTGTTCTGTTCATATCTCAGAATAATGAACAACAATGCAAACTGTAAAATGTAAGGGAAAAGTAGGAACAGCACTAATACCTCTTGATGATAAGTATCATCAGCATAACTGAATTATTATTTTAAGATATTTCTCTTACAAAAGTTAATGCATAATTTACAAAGATTGGAAGAAAGCTATTTTGGTGAGATTTGAATGTACAATGAACAAGAATCACATAAGTGATAACCAATAAGCAAACATACTGTCTTCCTATTGAACATTATTAAAATTCAGGAAAATTAAAATTTAGGACATACCATAGACTTCGAATAATGAAACAATGCAGTTCATTGTCAAGGTTCAGTTGTGCTTCCAGAATGACCTTTATAAATTTCCTTTCTCTGTGATCTTTTCTTCTTGTTTTCCATGCTCACGGTCTCAATTTTCTTTATGCTGCTTAGAATCTTCTTTTCTTATGACATTTTCTAAATGATAGAGCAGTGTGGAGACATGATTAATGTTTATGGCTAGGAATAAGCTCAGATCCAGTGTTAATGAAAAGCAAATTTACATTTCCAGCACTACAGCTATATTTCTAAAATTAGAACTTGATGTGGTGTTTGTGGGATATTAACTGTTAAATCTCTCTTCTTTAGTCTTGTCTAACAGTAGTGTTTATAAAATAAAGACATCATTGAATTTAGAGAAAAAATGAAATTGTTAATTGTAGGACTTAAAAATTCAAAGCATTCAAGACAAATCTATTTTATTCCAATAATCATTCTACTTTGTAAATTATTATATGTATAATACAATCACTACATATACAAATCACTGAATCGACAACATGGGCCCATAAACATAGGTATATTTTTAAATTAAGGGCTTTTTATTAAGATATCCATGAGTGGTGAATACTTGGTAAATATTTCCTTCATTTCTGTGTCTGAATATTATTCCATACTGTGTTTTCTTTACCCATTCATCCATTGATGGACACTTATGTGCTTCCATAATAAGTCGGCTATTGTCGGGCTGAGGATATAGCTCGGTTGGTAGCGCCTGACTCACAAGCACAAGGCCCTGGATTCAATCCCCAATAAGTTGGCTATTATTAATAATGCTGTAATTAACATGGGAGTGCAGATATCTCCACAACACAGTGATTTTAAATACTTTTAATATATACCTGGAAGTGGCAATGCTGTATTATATGGTCAGGAACCACCAAAAATAAATAAATAAATAAATAAATAAATAAATAAATAAATAAATAAAAGGCAATCTTGAGCAAAAGGACCAAAGCCAGAGGCATCCCACAACCAGACTTCACACTATAATGATCTTACAAATTTACAGCAATTAAGAGATATGGTACTTGTTAAAAATTGGCACATCAACCAATGGAAAAGAATGGAGAGTTTAGAGATTAACCCTTACCATAATGGTCAATTGATTTTTGACAGAATTGCCAAAAATACACAAAGTCTTTCCAATAAAGGATTTGGGGAAAACTGGATATCCATATACAAAAGAATGAAATTGAACTCTTGTCCCATAACACATAGAAAATTCATGTCGAAGTGGATCAAAGATAAGGGACCAGAAATTATAAAAGTAGTAGAGGAAAAAGAAGGGACAAAACTACATGACATCGGTATGTGCAATTTTTTTTATTAGTCCCAAATGTTCAAGCAACAAAAGCAAAAACAGACAAATAAAATTCCATCAAACTAACAAACCTCTGTACAGCGAAGGAAAAAACACAGTGAAGATACAATGCATAAATTGGGAGAAAATGCTTGCAATCCATACATCTAATAATACTTTAATATTCAAAATACATAATTAACTCAGTTCCACAGCAAAAAAATAATTAACCCATTTTAAAAAGAGTAAAGGACCTAAATAGACTTTTCTAAAAAGAATGCATAGAATTAACAACTAATATATCAAAGAATGTTCAACATTACTAATTGTTAGGGAAATGCAAATTAAAGCCACAGTGAGATATAATTTCTCATCTGTCAGAATAACAATTATAAAAATATAAAAGATAACAGTGATAGCAAGGATGTGGAGAAAAGGAAACCCTGTTTCTGGGAATGTAAATTAAGATAGTCATCACAGAAACAGCATATTGCTTACTCAAAAAACTGAAAATCAAATTGCCATATGGTACACCTTAAAAATTTTTAATAAAGTTAAAGTCATCTTGCATTTTTCAGACTGTTTGAAACCTGGTAATTATTCAAGTATTGTAAACTTCAAATCATGTGCACTCTTAGTTTTTGGAATAATTTCAATATATGTCCAGTACTACCTATTTGTTAACTCCTTTGCTATTTTTTTTATTTTTTCTATTTTTCATCTTTATCAGTTTGCTAGAAATCAATATATTATCACTGTCCAGAAGGTACAATGCAATATAAGGTAGATATTTTATAATATTGATTATTTATTCTACTTAAATGTCAGCTATTAGTATTATAATTTTTGGCTTTCTAAAAAATGTTTCCTTTATCATTACTATGATCCCCTTTATAACTTAATGCAACTGTTGCCATGACTTTACACTACTTTGTCTAACAATATTTTCCAATATTTAGATTTTATGGTTATATATTCTTTTATCCTTTAATCTCAACTTTCCTATTCCTTTTCTGTTCTTATTGTCATTTCAGGCTTGTTTGTTATCTGAAAAAATAAATCAAATTCCAAGTTTTTTTTTATTCAATCTAAAAACTTTTGACTTTAAATTTTAACATTTGGCTTAAATTCAATATTATTGTTTACACCTGAATTTATTTGTTATAGAATATTTTGTATTTTCCTTTTTATATCTTCTAATTCTTTTTAATTTTAAGATTTATATGCATAAAATATAAGTGAATATCACAATGTGTTATAATAAATAGAACCATCTTGAACCAGTACTTCCCAGCACTGAGAAGTACTAGATATTTCACTTCTGGATGTAACCTCTGTAACACATATGACTCACTTCCTCAAAATGCTCAATGGGCTTTTGAATGAGTTTGCTTAGACTCTATAGATTCTTATAGAATTAGCACCTTTGAAATAGTGTAATATAATACACATACGTGGTATATTTCTTCATTTGTTTAGAACTTCATTTTCTCTCAAAATTTTGTGGTTTCTATTATAGTGAATGTTTACAGCCATTATGTCAATCCCTACTCTTGTGGTATTTTTATTTCTTAAATATTTTATACTGAAAGATACAATTATATATATTTATTTTGTGCCACATGATTTTTTACAAAATATATACATATTGTGGCATTGCAAATCTAGCTACTTAACATATTATTTCACAGCTCTCATTGTGTGATAAGAACTCTTTACATCCACTTACTATTTTCCAAGGATAAAATATATCCTCACTATCTGTGATCACCACATTGTTTAAGAGATCTCATGAACTAACTCATTCCTTCTATGATTTTGTATTTTTGATGGGTTCCTATTGGAAGCCACAAATGAACTGTGAGTGCATGTCTGAGTCAACTCTAAAGCAGAGGCCCTTCAGAGACCTCTCTGTGCAATTTCACCAATCTGAGATTGCTCTGTTGCTTTGGCAGACATCCTGTTCAGAAAGAATTCTGTGATACTGTGGAATTTATTGGCTCAGACAGCCCTAGGTTCAAACGTAACTCCCTGGATGTAGAGAGAGAGAGACCAGTGCCCCAACCAGCCTTATGGAGCCAGTTGCCTGGGGGAGGAAGAATTACTGAGCATGTGGCAAGCCAACTTCACCACAGCTTCTCTATTCTTGTTTACCATGAAGACCCCTCCTCACCATGAATTCCTTTGGTATGTTTCAGTATAAATAAAGTATATTCCTTTGTTAGGATCAGACTCATCAGCTCTCTTCCACCTGTCAATGCCACTGATTTGCAAATATATTTATCATCTTCTGTGTTTATTTCTCAATATTTCTTTGCTAGCTTTTATTTCCAGCCAGTCCATACCTTCCATGGTTTCCTATTCCCTCCCCACATGGTCCTGGGCCAGAAATACCAGAACCTATCCCCCAACTTCCCCAGTATTTGAGATTTTTGATGCAACTGGAGAAGTTGTAGAGCATTTTAACTTGTCTGTTGCTGGTTTCTCTCCTCACGTGTCTCTCAATGTATTTTTCCATATTGACATTGTATTCAATAATGCCAGTTAATTCTTTTACAATAATGTACAGATTAAGTTTTAAGCATGCACTACTGTGATTTATAAATATTTAAACATATTTCATTTTCTCTAATTTCATATGGTTTTGATTCTTTTTTTCCTTTATGCTCACAATATAACCTTCAATCAGTACATTATGATGTTAAAGATATTCTTGTTTAATCTATGAATCTGACATGAGGGGGCAATTTCCTGTACTCTGCAGGTCTTTTGCTCCTTTATTTAGTTTTGATTGGTACTTTCTACATATACATTAAGGTGAAATTCCTTTTGGCACATTACATATATGTAACATGATTTTGAAAATTCATCCCAAATTTGGATGAATTGGGTGAAATTCATCCCATATTTCTTCCCCTTCCCTTTCCCTCTACTTTCTACTCTGATTCACCCCAACCCCTTCTAGCACCTTCTTTTTCTTATTTTGTTCTAGCTTCCATGTAAGAGGAAACATTCTACCCTTGATTATCTAAGTCTGACTTATTTCACTTAGCATGATATTCTACATTTACTGGCAAATGCCAGTATTTTATTCTTCTTTATAACTAAGTAAAACTCCATTGTGTTTATATACCACATTTTCTTGATCCATTCATCTACCAATGGGCATGGGCATAATTGTCGATTATGGAATGTGTTGCTATAAACATTTAAGTAGCTTTATCACTATAGTATACTGATTTTAGTTCTTTTGGATAAATATCAAGAAGTGAGATAGCTGGGACACAAGAAGTGAATTCCTGTAATTTTTTTTTTTTTTGAGAAATCTCCAAACTAATTTCCAATCTCACCAACAACGTGAGTGTACCATTTCCCCCAGATCCTTTCAAGCGAGTGTACCATTTCCCCCAGATCCTTTCAAGCATTTATTACTCATAAGTTCTTAATAAATGCTATTCTGACTAGAGTGAGTTGAAATCTTACTGTAGTTTTTATTTGCATCTCCCTATTGCTAGGGATGTTGCACATTTTTTTCAAATATTTGTTGGTCTTTTGTGTTTCTTCTTTTGAGAAATATGTTTAGTTCTTTTGACAATTTATTGATTGGGTTATGTGATTTTCTTTACATTGAGGTATTTTTGTTTTTTTTATTTTTTAGTTCTTTATAAATTCTGGATATTAATCTTCCAGAGGAAGAGCTGAAAGAGTTTTTTTTTCTCTTTCCCATTCTGAAAGCTTCCTCTTCACACTCTTAATCACTTCCTTTGCTGTGCAGAAGTTTTTTATTTTTAAGTATCCCACTTATTGATTTTGGGTCTTATTTTTTGTGCTTTAGTGTTGAAGAAGTTGGTGCCAGCACCTGTATAATTGAATGTTGACCCTGTGTTTTTTTATAGCAGTTGCACTATTACTGGTCTAATTGGGAAGTCTTTTATCCACTTTGATTTGGCTTTTCCATGTTCTTCTATATGTGGATATCCAGTTTTCCCATCACCATTTATTTTAAAACATATTATTTTTTTCTCCAACATTTTTTAGCACCTTTGTCAAGTATCATATGGTTGTTAAGTGTGTGTGCTTGTCTTTGTGTTTTCTGTTTCACTGGGCTTCATGGCTATTTTGATGACAATGCATTGCTGTTTTTCTACTATAGCTCTGTATTATAATTTTAGATTGGGTATTGTGATGTTTCCTGCATCATTCTCCTTGCTCAAAATTGCTTATAGTATTTCTGGGTCTTTTATTCATCTAAATAAATTTAAAGAGTTTGTTTTTCTAGTTCTGTGAAGAATGTCATTGGTATGTTGATAAGGATTATACTGAATCTGTACTTTGCTTTTGGTAGCATGGCCATTTTGATCGTATTAATTCTGCCTATCTAAGAATGTTAGGTCTTTCCATTTTCTGTGGTTTTCTAGGTTTTCCACAGTTTTCTTCTTCAATATTCTACATTGCTTTCATTGTTGAGATCTTTACATCTTTGATTTTATTAATTCCCAGGTATTCTTTTGAAGTTATTGTGAAAGGGATGGTGTTCCTTCTCAACTGAATTGCTATTGCAGTATTGGAAAACTATTAATTTATCAGTGTTGATCTCATCTCCTGCTACTTTACTAAATTCATTTATTAGCTCTAGAAGTATTCTGGTGGACATGCTAGGGTCTTCTAGATAGATTTATGTCATCATCAAACAGATATTTTGACTTATTCTATTCCTATTTATATCCTTTTAATTTCCTTCTCCAACCTAACTGCTCTGGCTGGAGTTTGAAGACTATATTGTATACAAGTTTTGAGAGTGGACATCCTTGTCTTATTTCAGATTTTAAAGGAAATTCTCTCCATTTTTTCCCAGTCAATATGATGTTGGCTTTGCAATTGCATTTATATAACCTTTATAATGCTGAAGTAAGTTCCTTCTGTTGCTGGTTTCTTTGCTAATCTTAACATGAGTGGGTGATATATTTTACCAAAGTCCTTTTCTATATCTATTGAAATGATGATGCAATTCTTGCACTTAATTTTATTTAACTGGCAAGTTACATTTATTGATTTGCATATGTTGAACCAACCTTGAATCCCTGGGATGAAGTTAACTTGATCATGGTGTATTATCTTCTTAATGTGTTTTTGAATGTTGTATGCTAAGTTTTTATTAAGAATTTTGGCATCTTTGTTCATTAGGGTTATTGGGCAATTGATATCTTTATTCAATGTGTCTAGAATTTTCTGGTTTTGGTATCAGGGGTATAATTGCTGCTTAGAATGTATTTGGGAGTGTTTGTTCCCTTTCAATTTTATAAAGTAATTTGAGAAATACTCAAATTATTTATTATTTTATCATTCATTATTATTATATTAGATATCACTTAGTATATGTTATATATTAAGTATACTTATTTATTGTTATTGTTATTTAGATTTTAAGTGTCTGGTAGTACTCAGCTGAGAGTTCATCTGGTCCTGGGTTTTGCTTTGTTGAATGGCTTTTAATTGTTGTTTCAATTTTGTCACTTGATATTGGTCTATTTAGGTTTTCAATATCTTCCTGGTTCAATTTGAGCAGATCATATTTGTCTAGAAGCCTGTTGACATCTTCTAGATTTTCCAATTTATTGGAGTATGAATTTTCAAAATAGTTTCTAATGATCCTCTAGATTTCAGAAGTGTCAGTGATGATATCTCCTCTTTCATCTTTAATTTTATTTATTTGGGTTTTCTCTTTCTTTTGGAATGTTTGGCTAAGGACTTGTTGGTCTTATTTATCTTTTCCAAGAATCAGCTCTGCGTTGCCCTGATCCTGTGTATATTTTAATACACTCTGTACTTTATTAACTTTGGCTCTGATCTTTATACTTTCCTGCCTTGTACTGATTTTGGGATTGGTTTGTTCTTCCTTTTCTAAGTCAAAGAGGTGGAACATAAGCATATTTATTTGGGATCTCTTTATTGTTTTAGTGTAGTCACTGAATGCTATAATTCTTTCTCTTAGAATTGCTTTCATACTTCCCAGATATTTTGATATGCTTTATCTCTTTTCTAATTTGTATTTAAGAATTTCTTGATTTCTATCATTCTTTGACCTTTTCTTTTTATTGAAAAGAGTACTGTTCGATCTCGTGTTTGTGTGATTTCTATCAACTCTTTTGCTATTGATTTCTACTTTCATTCTGTTATGATTAGATAGGAGGCATGATTACATCATTCTTTAAAATGTAATAAGACATACGTTGTGACCTGGAATATGTATTTTGGAAAACATTCCATGAACTGCTGAGAAGGTGGTAAATTCAGCTTATTTGAAATGAAATTTCTTTAGATCTCTATTAGGTCCATTTGATTTATGTTATTCAGTAAGGAAATATCTTGATTAATTTTATGCTTTGATGACCTGTCCACTGGTTATAAAGGTGTGTTGAAATCTTTCAGTATGATTATATTGGGGTGGGAGGTCCATGTGAGGTTTAATATCAAGGAGTATTATCATGGATATATTTTTGTGGTTTGCTACCATTTTGGTTTTTTGTTATTTTTGATTCTGTCTCAATTATCGTGTATTTCATTACTCTCTTCTTATTCTTGATCTTTTGGGGAGCTTTGGAATTTGCTTTTGGGTTAATCAGTGTGCAGTTTATCTTTCAGTGTTTATTGTAGTGCTGATTTGTTGCTCATGTACTCTGCTAGTTTATTCTTGCCATGGAAAGATTTTATTTCTGAATAACATTTTAAAGATAACTTTGCTGGGTATAGAAATCTTGGTTGGCAATTGTTTCGTTTTAGAAACTAGAATATCTCATTCCAAGCCCTCCTTGGATTTAGTGTCTTAGTTGAGAATTTGGAAGTGAGTTTAATTGGTTTGTCTCTGAGCTGATGTTTCTCTCTTGCAGCTTTTAGTATTCTTAACTGTTTTTCATTTTAAATATTCTGATTATGATGTCTTGGAGAACTTCTCTTCTGATATGGTCTATTTGAGGTCCTGTGTGGTTCTGTATGTAGAGGTCTATCTCATTTTTGAAATGGGGATTTTCTGTTACTATCTCATTGAAAATGTTCTTAATGCCTTGGGCCTCTTTTTCTGTTTTTTCTCTATCTCTATGCCTCTGTGACTCACAGATTTGATCTTTTGAGGTTGTCTCATAATTTTTTCTTTCTTTCTTTCTTTTTTTTTTTTTTTTTTTTTTTTTTTACTTTTCTTTGTTTTAAAAAACCCACAGGCAGGAGGAGACCAAACGCGAGGTGGCGACCCAAGCAGTGCCGCCAGGGAACAGGAACTGCACACCCCGGCTCAGCCTCCCGCACCTCGACCCGAGCCAACGCTCCAGGAGCAGCCGAGGACCCAAGCAGAGGCGCACTCACACGCCCAAGCGGCGGGGCAGCAGCCCTTTCCCACACGAAGAGGGTCACAGGCCCGCAACCTGGTCACCCGCACAGGGCGGCAAGAGAGAAGCCTGCGCTGCGTCAGAAGACCCCAGGGCGGGGGCGGGGCCGGGTTCCGCACCCCTGCCTTCCACACACCGCCACCGGGCGGGGAGGAGAGGCGAGGGGCCCAGGGGCAGGACGAGAAGAGCGTCCCGGTTGCCCTGAATGTCCCTTCCTCGCCTGGCGTGGCTTTGGCCCGCCAGGAGAGCGCAAAGTCACCACAGCCATCAGGATTCTGGTACATTCTGGTGATGTTCTATGAGTTTTTTCTTCATTGCACACTGTGTAGGTTCATGTTTCCTATATTCAAGGGCTCAAATTCTTTATTCTGTGCAATCTGATCTGATGCTTTCAAGTAAAGTTTTGATTTGATTGATTCATTTTTTTCCTGAAATTCTAATTGCTTTCTTTCAATATTTCTATTTCTTTCTTGAATCTTCCATTCATTTTTTGGTCTCATTAAATTATTTGTGACAATTTTTAAAAATCTGTGTACTTATGGAATTATGCCACTTTGTCCATTTTTATGCTGATAATATTTTCATTCTTATGTTTATTTCAACTTTAATTTTTCTCTATTTTTTATCAAGTTTATTAATTTTTAGTCCGTGAAATATCCATTTACATCTTATCAGGTTTTCTGTCATTATAAAATAACATTCCCATCCACATCAGTTATGCTCATATTTTAGATTTTTATCATTTGTGTTTAACTTTTTGATCCATCTAAACTTTTTTTTGAAATGTTTTAAGGTTGATATGAAATTTTTTTAATAAATCGTTTTATTATTGTCCTAAATAATTTAGTAAATATTTTAATTCCTCACCATATCCTTGAATACCATTCTTAATGTACACTGAAAGTACATATGCATTTCATTCTCTCATTAAATATTATGCTATCTCCAGAATCATAAAGTATATAGTACATAGTTGTTTGTTATACTTATGCTGCTATTAAATATATACTAGCATTTCTTGCACCTGTCTCACTATAACCCACTTATCAAATTTTCCCCAACTCCTTCCCCTGTTTTTCCCAATCTCTGGTGACTATCACTCTACTCTCTATTTCTAAAATCAACTTTTGCAGATTTCATCTATGAGTTATTTCAGGTGGTAATTTATTTCTGTTCCTGGTTATTTTATTTAGTATAACAATCTCCAGTTATATAATTTTATTTCAAATGACAAGATTTCATTTGCTCTTCTGGCTGAATAGTATGCCATGTGTATATTTACTAATTTTTTTCCCATCCACTTCTAAGTTGATGGACACACAATAGTCATCATGGCTATTGCAAATAATGTTGCAGTTAACATGTGAGTGTAGAAATTTTTTCAGCATTTCCATTTCCTTTTGATATATGGCCAGAAGTGGTAGTGCTGGATCATATGGTATTTCAGTTTTTAATATTTTAAGGAACCACCATACTGTGGTTGTACTAATTTAAATTCTCACCAAAAGAGTGCAAGGATTTTCTTTACTGTTTATCTTTGCCAGCACTTATCTTTAGTCTTTTTGATATAATGCCCATTCTTATGTGAGTGAGGCAATATCTCATTGAGTTTAATTAGCATTTCTATTATTATTATTCTTTATTATATTGAAGTATTTTCGCATGTATCTTTTTTCCATTTGTATGTCTTTTGAAAAGGTCGGAGAACGTCCTCTACCCTTATTGTAATTTGGGTATAGTTTGGTTTTTGCTAGTATATTTTTCTTTTTGTCTGTTGTTTTGCTATTGAGTTTTAACAGTTCTTTATATGTTTGGATACTTACTATTTAAAAGAGTATGGTTTACAAATATTATCCATTTTGCACTTTGATTTTTTACTCCGCACTTTGATTTTCTTTTTTCTTCTGTTTTTAGTTTTTCAATTTGTTCTTTTTAGCTATACATAACAGTAGGATGTATTTTGACATGTACAAACAGGAAGAATAGCTTATTTTAATTAGGATCCCATTCTTGTGGTTATACATGATGTAGAGTTTCAATGATCATGAATTCATATGTGAACATAGGAATGTTATGTCCGATTCATTCACTTTTTCCTATTCCCTTCCTCCCTCAATTTCCATTATTCCCCTTTATTTAATCCAATGAACTCCTATTCTTCTCTCCCTCCCTTATCACATCTTTGCATCCTCATTTCTGAACGTTTGTCATTTGCTTTTTGGGGACTGGCTTATTTCACTTAGCATGATAGTTTCCAGTTCCATCCATTTACTGGCATATGCCATTATTTAATTCTTCTTTAAGACTGAGTAGTATTCCATTGTGTATATATACCACATTATCTGTTCATCTGTTTAAGGGCACCTAGGTTGGTTCCATAACCTAGCTATTGTGAACTGATTTGCCATAAACATTGATGTGGCTGTGTCACTATAGTATGCTGATTTTAAGTCCTTTGGGTGTATGCTAAAGGGTGGTATAACTGGATCAAATGGTCATTTCATTCCAAGTTTTCTGAGGCATCTCCATACTTCTTTCCAAAGTGACTGTGCCAATTTGCTGTCCCAACAGTAATATATGAGTGTACCTTTTCCCCGACTTCCTCACCAACATTTATTATTGCTTGTATTCTTGATAATTGCCATCCTTATTGTAGTGAGATGAAATCACAGCATAGTTTTAGTTTTCATTTCTCTAGTTGCTAGAGATGTTGAAATTTTTTTCATGTATTTGTTGACCGATTGTATTTCTTCTTCCGTGAAGTGTCTCTGTTCAGTTCCTTTACCCATTTATCAAGTGAGTTATTTGTTTGTTTTGGTGTTTTTTGAGCTCTTAATATATTCTGGAGATTAATGCTATATCTGAGGTGCAGATGGCAAACTAGAATAAGACAGGGATGCCCTCTTTCACCAAATCAATTCCACCTAGTCCTTCAAACCCTAGCCAGAGCAATTAGACCAAAGAAAGGAATTAAAGGAATACAACTAGGAAAAGAATATCTCATACAATCCCTATTTGCAGATGACATGATTCTATATTTAGACAAACCAAAAAAAACCACCAGAAAGCTTCTAGAATTCATAAACGAATTTGGCAAAGTTGTAAGATATAAAATGAACACCATTAAATGCATTGCATTACTATACACCAATGATGAATCAACTGAAAGAAAAATTAGGAAAACTATCCTATTCACACTAACCTCAAAAAACAAAAGTATTGGGAATCATTTTAATGAAAGAGGTGAACGACCTCTACAAAGAAAACTATAGAACATTAAAGAAATAAATTGAAGAAGTCCTTAGAAGATGGAAAGATCTCCCATGCTCTTGGATAGGCAGAATTAACATTGTCAGAATGGCCATACTACCAAAAATGCTATACAGATTTGATGCAATTCCTATTAAAATTCTAAAGACATTCTTCATAGAAATTGAAAAATCAGTCATGAAATTCATTTGAAAAAATAAGAGGCCTAGAATGGCCAAAGCAATCCTTAGTAAGAAAAGTGAAGTAGGAGGCATCAAAATACCAGACCTCAAGTTATAGTACAGAGCTATAGTAACAAAAACAGCATGGTATTAGCACAAAAACGGACACGAAGACCAATGCAACAGAATAAAAGACACAGAGACAAACTCACATAAATAGAGTCATCTCATATTAGATGAAGACACCATAAACTTATATTGGAGAAATGATAGCTTCTTCAACAAATGGTGCTGGGAAAACTGTAAATTCATATCTTTCTCCCTGCACAAAACACAAATGCACTTTGATTTTCAATTTTCATTTGCACTTTGCTTGTTTCCTTTGCTGTTCAGAGGTTTAGAATTCAATGGAGTCCCCTTTGTCTATTTTTCCTTTTTTCCCCTTTTGGTGTTTGTGTTTTTGTTTTCATACCCAAGAAATCATTACTAATACAGATGTCATGAAATTTTCCCATTATGCCTTCTACAATTTTTATGGATTCTGCTTCTAAGTTTTCAATACATTTTGAATTGGTTTCTGTGTATGGGATAAAGTTTACATTCATGCTTTTTCAAAAAAATTATAGTTTTTCTAACTTCATTTGTTGCAGAATTTAACCTTTTTCCACCACATATTCTTGAGAACATTTTTGAAACTCAGTTGACTGCATGAAAGTATTCAAAATATGTGAGTTTTAAACCATGTACCCTTGAAAATCAATGCATAAGAGAATAAATTAATAAGTAAATTAGCAAATATCACAAACAAAAAAATCACAACATTTCAAAATGTGATGCACCAAAAACTGTACTATAAAGATTATGTGATAAATATCAACATTATAAAAGAAGGAAGAGCCACACATATCAATAATCCCAGGAGCTTGAAGGTTGAGGCAGGAGGATCACAAGTACAAAGCCATCCTCAGCAAAAGAAAGGCAGTAAGCAATTCAGTGAGACCCTGTCCCTAAATAAAATACAAAATAGGACTGGGGATGTGGCTCAGTGTTTGAGTGCCCCTGAGTTCAATCCCTGGTACCATTCCCCTCAAAGAAAGGAGTCTATCTTTATACCTCAAAGATACAATAGTAAAGCAACAATAAGTTGATCCAAAATTAGCAAGATAAATGAGATAATTAGAATTAGATCAGAAATAAATGAAATAGAGAAAATCAATGAAACTGAGAATTGGCATTTTGAAAAGATAAACAAAATTAACAAATCTTCTGCTAGACTATGGAAAAATAAGACTAAAATAAAATCAGAAATTAAAAAAGAAGATACACAACTGATGTCACAAAAATCAGGACTGAAAAATGCCTAGAAACATACTACTGGACAACACTAGATAACAAAAAATAGAAAATCTAAACAGAACAATAAGGAGGGAGGAGATCAGATCAATAATCAAAAACTTCCCAGCATAGAAATGTTGAAGAGCAGGTTCCTTAAGAGATGAATTCTACCAAACATTCAAAGAAGAATGAATACCAGTCCTCCTTAAACTCTTCCAATAAATTGAGGAAGAGAAAACATTTTCAAACATTACCTGATACCAAAGCCAGCATTATCCTAACACCAAAACCAGATGAAGACATCACAGGAAAAGAGTATCAGAAGCCAATACCAATGTAAAAATCCTCAACAAAAGATGGTTCTTACTGAATATCTATGGAGTACTGAGCCTAGAGCCACACAAAAAAATACCAAAATGTGGAAATGCTCAAGTCGTTTGCATGAAATAGTACACCATTTAACTATTCCTGTGCACACTTTGTATGATACCTAGACTATGAATACTTTAAATGATTTTTAGATTATGATGCCTTATGTAGTAAAAATTGTATATAAAACATTGTTATACTCTATCATTTCAGGAATAATGACAAGAAAGAAGTCTGTATGCATTCAGAACAGGCACATTTTATTTTTCTGGGACATTTCTTATCTGTAGTTGGTTGAATTCTCAGATATATAACCCATGGATATGGAGGAACAAATGTACTAGCAAACCAAATTCAACAGCTCTTTGAAAGGTTTATACACAATAATCAGAGATTTATCCCTCTGATGCAAGGATGACTTAACAAGCACAACTCATTAAATATGATGCGCCATTTTAACAGAATGAAGGATAAAAATGTCACATGATCTTAAAAGATGCATAAAAAGCTTTGACAGAATTCAACACTTTTTAATGAAAAAATCCCAGTAGTTTAGGTGTATAAGTAATTTATTTTAATAGGATAAAGGCCACGTATGAAGAACATCATATATGAATGATGTAGGCTTACATCATACTCAAGTGATTCAACCTGGCATGGAATCAGAAATAAGAATGCCCAATTTAACCACCTCTATTGCAGCCACAAGAACAAAATGGAAAAACTAATACAAAAATTCAATAAAGTTGCAAAATATAAAATCAAAGTGCAATAATAAATTATAATTTATACACTAACAACAAATTAATCAAAGGAAAGTTTAATAAATCCCATTTAGAATAGTATTGATCAGAATAAAATACTTAAATATAAATTTAACCAAGGAGAAAACAGATTTGTATATTGAAAAATATAAAACATTCATAAAAAAATAAATATACAAAAATTGGAAATATATCCTCTGTGGATTGGAAAACTTACTATTGTTACATGTCATGAAATCCAAAGTGATCTATAGGAGCAATTCAATTCCTTCAAAATCCCTGTGTCACTCTTTACAGAAATAAAAGCAAACCCTAAAATTTATGTGTAATTACAAAGTACCCCAAACATCCAAAACAATCATGAAGAACAAGGTTTACACAACACAATTTTTTCAAATATATTATAAACATATAGTAATTAAAACAACATAACATGATACTAGCATAAATGCAGACTGCAGACATATGGACCAACGAAACAGATTAGAAAGACTAGAAACAGAATAGAAAACCCATGCATATACTGTCAACTGATCTTCAATGAGAGTATAAAGAATATACAAGGGGGGAAGGATAATTTCAAAAATTGTATTAGAGAAGCTGGATATCCTTTTACAAGAAAGGAAAATTGGATCTTTGTCTCACACCATACACAAAAATCAAATCAAAATGCAATATATGAGAATATAAACACCTAGAAGCAAACATGGAACTTAGCAATATTTGCCTGTCTTGTTTTCTTGGCTATGCCACCAAAAGGAAAAGCAGTAGGAAGAAATGCAGGTGGGACTAAACTAAAAATCTTCTGGCATGGCAAATTAAATAATCAGCAGATTGAAAAGCCAAATACAGAATGGGAAAGTACATGTGCACTCTATTCCTTTTTAAAGTGGCCTTTATTATCCAATATATAGACTCTAACGTGGAAAATACTGAGGTCACATGGTGGGATAAAGTTTGACCTTGTGAAGGAAATAGACTATGAATATAAGTTATTAAATGAAGATGAAGAATGATATGGACATCATAATAATCTTCAGATATTCATCTTCACACTGTAGTATAGACTGTAATATAGGTAATGAGTAAAATGTATAGTAAGTAGCATATTAAAGGCTGAGACAAGCCTTGAACTATTTCTACCTACACAATACAGAAATGACATTTTTCAGCTTCATAAAACACACGGTGGACCCTGTACAAAACTCAACTCAAAGTGGATCAAGGACCTAGAAATCAGACCAGAGACTCTGCACCTAATAGAAGAGAAATTAGGTCCAAATCTTCATCATGTTGGCCTAGGACCAGATTTCCTTAACATGACTCCCAAAGCGCAAGAAATAAAAGCAGGAATCAATGATTGGGATAGAGTCAAACTAAAAAGCTTTTTCTCAGCAAAGGAAACAATCAGCAATGTGAAGAGAGAGCCTTCAGAGTGGGAGAAAATCTTTGCCACACACACTTC
>JAJEJO010051920.1:0-31826 GCA_020662805.1 Glaucomys volans
GTGTAAAGATTTTTGAGTACTTGGTAGATTCTGGAGATTAGTGCTTTGTCTGAAGTGTGTGTGGCAAAGATTTTCTCCCACTCTGAAGGCTCTCTCTTCACATTGCTGATTGTTTCCTTTGCTGAGAAGAAGCTTTTTAGTTTGACTCTATCCCAATCATTGATTCGTGCTTTTATTTCTTGCACTTTGGAAGTCATGTTAAGGAAATCTGGTCCTAGGCCAACATGATGAAGATTTGGACCTATTTTCTCTTATATTAGGTGCAGAGTCTCTGGCCTGATTTCTAGGTCCTTGATCCACTTTGAGTTGAGTTTTGTACAGGGTGAGAGATATGGGTTTAGTTTCATTTTGCTGCATATGGATTTCCCACACACAATTTAGATAGTGCACTCATTTCCAGAATCTATAAAGAACTCAAAAAACTTTACCCCAAAGAAACAAATAACCCCATCAATAAATGGGCTAAGGAAATGAACAGACACTTTACGGAAGCAGACCTCAAGCAATCAACAGATAAATGAAAAAATTTTCAATATCCCTAGTAAAAAGAGAAATGCAATTGAAAACCACCTTGAGATTCAATCTCACGCCAATTAGAATGTCTATTATCAAGAATACAAACAACAATAGGTGTTGGTGAAGATGTGGGGAAAAAGGTACACTTACACATTGCTGGTGGGATTGCAAGTTAGTGCAGCCACTCTGGACAGAGGTGTGGAGATTCCTTAGAAAATCTGAATGGAACCACCATTTGACCCAGCTATCCCACTCCTTGGCCTACACCCAAAGGACTTAAAATAAGCATACTACAGTAATGCAGCCACATCAATGTACATGGCTGATCAATTCACAGTAGCTAGATTGTGAAACCAACCTGGATGCCCTTCAATAGTTGAATGGATAAAGAAACTGTGGTATATATTCACAATGGAATATTACTCAGCCATAATGGCATATGCAGGTAAATGGATGGAGTTGGAGAAGGTCATGCTGAGTGAGATGAGCCAATCCCAAAGAACCAAAAGCCAAATGATATCTCTGTTGAGTGGATGATGATACATAATGTGGGGTGGGAGGGAGGCAAGAATGGAGGAAGGATATACCACATAGGGAAAAAGAGGAGGGTGGAATCAGGGAGGGGGCAAGAATAATAAGAGAATGTTGACAGACATCATTGCCCTGTGTACATGTATGAACGCACAGATGGTGTGAGTCAACTTGTGTACAACCAGAGAAACCACAACTGTACCCCATTTGTGTTCAATGAATCAAAATAAATAAAAAATAAACTAAATAAAACAATTAACTAATATGTGAAAATTGACTGCACTCAGTATGTCCCAATACCTGACAGATCTGTCCAAACTTATTCCGTGTATTTTTCATTTGTTTGTCTAGTTCTTTCATATTTTCTAGCTCTCTCTTCCTCTTCCCAAATTCCAAAACTCTTACTCATATTCAGGAGCGGATTCCAAGACATCTAATATATGACTTCTCTTTCTTTCTGACCAAAGTGAAGGGTATCAGAATATCTGTCCTCTCTCCCAGGTTGCCTTGGGAAGTGGTGAACTATTTTAAAAGGCAGGCCTTGCATTCTGACAGCAGTAAGTCCCATCAGAACCTAGCAGTCAATAGGTTAGGCAGGTGAGAGCACATATTAGACATGGATTTTAATATGAATAGTGTAATTGTTGACCCTTGCATAAAGACAGGATAAAACTAAAGTGAGGTACTTCATGTTATAATAGCTCTAAGCCTGGGAGATTCATAGTAGGTGCTCTTTCAAAAAGAACTATATTGTTTAATCTCAGTAGTTTTTAAGAGTTTCTCCATCAAACAGGTATTTAAATAAAGAAATTGACTTCCAAGTATGGCATCAGATGATATGCCACAATGGGGATAACTCAAGGATGAACACAGAAAGAAAACTTCCAAATTCATTACAAACACACTTAGGGAATTATTAACAAAAAGAAGTCAATAGTGCTCCATCCTGGCAATAGAGAAATGCATCCAAAGTGAAATGTCAGATTTTATTAATGCTAGTGGAATCATAACTCAGGAGAAATTGATGACTAAAGGCAACAATATTTTTCACATATACTTGGAAAGATCTAGGTCATTCTGAGTAGCTAAAGAAAGTAAGAGGTTGACCTTACGCAAATATGCATGCCTGGCTCTCTCATGGTATCAGACCCTGAACACAGGGACAGAGATGCCTCAGAATTTTTGGATATACATCGTTTGTGAATGGACCCTATGTCCTTCTGTCTTCATGTGCTTGACTGAACACCAGAAGAGTGAAGGGCCAAAGGCTCAGGATCCTCGCAGCACCCCCTTGATCAGCGACAGAGAACAAGATCTGTGGTGTACAGGCAATGTCACATGTGCATGTGGGGAAAGGAGAACCCTCAGGCCCACTCACCTTGGTGGCTGCAGACAAGCTCTGTACTGGTCCTTCTGACAAGGGGCAGCTTCCCAGGTCCTATTCATACCCTCTGGGTGTGTGGAGTTCTTGCCTGCCATGAACCACCACCAGGACTCCAGCTGTCACAGCTGACACCTGTCAGGGAGAAGCAAAGCCCTGCAGAACCTCAGTCCCTGTTGGATGACATTCCCTCTTGCCCCACAATTACTGCTTTTTATGGGCTCAGAAGTCATCCCAGGCTTAATTGGGACTTAATTATTTTAACAGAGGTTTGTGCATAAAGAAGGTGAAAAACCAGCCACGTTTCGGTTTAGTTCATGTGTCTTGGCCTTCCCTTCTCCTTCCCAAAGGTCCACAGGTGAACCAGAAAGGGGTCAGCTTCTGAGACACAGAGTGTCACTTCCCCTCACATTCAAGGCCAAGTTCAGGCAAAGCGATGTGATGTTCATGACCAGCAATGGGGAATTTGCTTTCACAGAAAGCCACTTTTCTCCCCTTATGCACATTGGCAGTTCAAGGACAGTGCCATAAGGGATTGCTTAATTACTCATGCATTAAACAACAAGTGGGACCCAATGGCTAGGTGTACCCATGTTCTCCCTCACAGAATACCTGCCATAATTGAAATGCAAGTCAAAAGTACAGGGAGATTTCTTCTCATTCCAGTAAGAATGGCATCCTTCAAGAATTCAAATAGTAGTATATTCTCTCAAAGATGTGACAAAAATATGCACATTCAGACATTTTTGGAGGACCTAATGATTAGTGTAGACATGCTGGTAGGCAGTATTGGAATTCCTCATAAATCAAAAACAGGAAGCACCATATGACCCAGCCAACATACTACAAAGTATTGATTTTTTACAAAAACTGAAATTAGCAAAAGATAGTGATGGGACTACATCAAAATTTATAGCAGCACAACTCACAATGGCTAAGTAACAGAACAAGCTCACGTGATCACCGACAGATGATTGGATCAAGAAAATGTGGTTTCGGAACACTGTGGAGCTCTACTTAACCATGAAGAAGAGTGAAAATATCGCATTGTCTGGGAAATGGATGGAATTATGGAATGTCCGGCCATGAGAAATAAACTAGAGTCAGAAAGTCAGGGGTTGAGAAAACTTCTAGAACTAATTAATAAATTCAGCAAAGTATCAGAATATAAAATCAACACATAAATCTAATGCATTTCCATTCATAAGTGCTGAAACATTTGAAAGAGAAATTAAGAAAATTAAGTCATTGACAATAGCCTCAAAAAATACATGGGAATAAATTTAACAAAGAGGGGAAAAAATTCTACAATCAAAAGAACAGAACACCAAAGAAAGAATTTAAAGGTAATCTTAGAAGATTGAAAGATCTACATGTTCTTGGATAGGCAGAATTAATATTATCAAAATGGCCATGCAACCAAAGGAGTTATACAGATTCAATGCAATTCCAATTAAAATCCCAATAATGTAGCTCACACAAATAGAGAAAGAAATTATGACATTTATTTGGAGGAATACGAGACCCAGAATAGCTAAGCAATACTTAGTAGGAAGAATGAAGTAAGAGGCATCACAATACCACACCTTAAATTATACTACAGAGTCATAGTAACAAAAACAGCTTGGTATTGGCTCCAAAATAGACAGATAGACCAGTGGTGCAGAATAGAACACACAGAGACAAACCCTCATCTATACAGTTATCTCATACTAGACAAAGGTGCCAAAACCATTTACTGGAAAATGACACCCTCTTCAACAAATATGCTGGGAAAACTGGAAATCCATATGCAGCAAAATGAAATTTAATCTCTATCACCTTGCCAAAACTCAACTCAACATGGATCAAGGACCTAGGAATTAGACCAGAGATCCTGCAAAAAATAGAAGAAAACATAGGTCCAAATCTTCATCATGTCAGCTTAGCACCAGCACCAATAAAAATATTTAAAATCCTAACCGCCTGTGCTAAGCAGGAAGGGCATTTGGATGATTCATCTACACCCCAGAATGGTCCCCATATCACTTAGGTGTCCCACCTCCTGGAGGACTGCTCTAGCCCCTGCTGCAAAGGAATGTGGATAAATGTGGCCACAGGGCTGAGATGAGAGGGGAGAGCAGCATCTGTTCTATGGAAGACAGAGCAGCTGGGCTGGCCTGGGAGACAGGCTCCTGGTCACTGGGCTTCCTTCTGTGTCCTGTGTGACTCCTCACCTAGAGATGCACCCGCACACATTACAGAATGGAACCTTGTGCCACAAATGGAAAAGTCACCTGAGTTACATTCCCTGTGTGAAAGGGGAAACCCAGATGCATGGGTTGAGTGATGAGAGTGATGAATCATGACACTTGTAAGCTTAAAAACAAACTGAAAAGCAACCCTGAACACATTCCCTGGTACCCTAGGAGCACAAAACTCTGTGATATCTGTTAGGGAATTTGTTCATGAATTTGCAATTTTTGCATGAGATTGAGATGTATATGAATCCTTGTTAGAGGCATATCATTATCTAGGTGGCTTGCAAAGGCAGGATTATTTTCCTTAAGGTAGTTCTAACAGGAATGTTTATAGCATTGGACTCTCAGTTGAGTTCTACCAGACCTTCAAAGAACTAGTACGAATCCTTATCAAATTATTCCATGAAACAGAATATGAATAAACACTGCCAAACTCATCCTGTGAGTCCAGGATCATAAAAAAACCAGACAAGGACACTTGAAGGAAACAAAACTTCAGTCCAATATCCTGGATGAACGTAATGCAAATATTCATAATAAAATACTGGCAAATCACATACAAAAACACATTAAGAAGACAGTGCACTGTCATCAAATATGCTTCATTCCATGCTTGCAAAGTTGATTCAACAAACACAAATGTAGAAATGTAATCCACCACAAACACAGACGTAAAGAATCCCATGATTATCTTTTTTAAAAAAATTTATTTATTTTGATTCATTGTACACAAATGGAGTACAGCTGTTGTTTCTCTGGTTGTACACGAGGTAGAGTCACACGATCTGTGCATTCATACATGTACACAGGGCAATGATGTCTGTCACACATTCTGTTATTATTATTATCCCCCCACCCCAACCCCACCCCCTCCCTTCCCTCTATGAAATATATCCTTCCTCCATTCTTGCCTCCCTTCCACCTCGCATTATGCATCATCATTCACTTAACAGAGAGATCATTCAGCCTTTGGATTTTTGGGATTGGCTAATCTCACTTAGCATGACAGTCTTCAACATCATCCATTTACCTGCAAATGCCATAATTTTATTCTTCTTTATGGTTGAGTAATATTCCACTGTGTATATATACCAGAGTTTCTTTGTCCATTCACCTATTCAAGGACATCTAGGTTGGTTCCACAATCTAGCTATTGTGAATTGATCAGCTATGAACATTGATGTGGCAGCATCACTCTAGGAATCTGATTCTAAGTCCTTTGGGTATAGGCCAAGGAGTGGGAGAGCTGGGTCAAATGGTACATCCATTCCAAGTTTTCTAAGGAAACTCCACACTGCTTTCCAGAGTGGCTGCACCAACTTGCAGTCCCACCAGCAATGTATCAGTGTACCCTTTTCCTCACATCCTCGCCAACACCTGTTGTTGCCTGTATTCTTAATAAAAGACATTCTAATTGCAGTAAGATGAAATTTTAAGGTGGTTTTGATTAGCATTTCTCTTATAACTAGGGATATTGAACATTTTTTCATAAATCTGTTGATTGTTTGTAGATTTTCCTCTGTAAAGTGTCTGTTCATTTCCTTGGCCCATTTATTGATTGGGTTATTAGTGTTCTTGGTGTAAAGATTTTTGAGTGCTTTGTAGATTCTGGAGATTAATGCTCTATCTGAAGTGTGTGTGTCAAGGATTTTTCTCCCACTCTGAAGGCTCTCTCTTCACATTGCTGATTGTTTCCTTTTCTGAGAAAAAGCTTTTTAGTTTGACTCTATCCCAATCATTGATTCCTGAATTGTTTTCTTGTGCTTTGGGAGTCATGTTAAGGATATCTGATCCTAGATCAACATGATGGAGATTTGGACCTATTTTCTCTTCTGTTAGGTGCAGGGTCTCTGGTCTAATTACTAGGTCCTTGATCCATTTTGAGTTGAGTTTTGTACAGGGTGAGAGAAAGGGGTTTAGTTTCTTTTTGCTGCATATGGATTTCCAGTTTTCCCAGCACCATTTGCTGAAGAGACTATCTTTTCTCCATTGTATGTTTTTGGCTCCTTTGTCAAGTATGAGATACCTGTATTTATGTCGATATGTCTCTGTGTCCTCTATTCTGTACCATTGAACTACATGTCTATTTTGGTGCCAATACCATGCTGTTTTTGTTACTATTGCTCTGTAATATAGTTGAAGGACTGTTATTTTGATACCCCCTGCTTCACTCTTCTTGCTAAGATTTGCTTTAGCTATTCTGGGTCTCTTAATCCTCCAAATGAATTTCATGATTGCTTGCTCTATTTCTATGAGGTCCGATATTGGGATTTTAATTGGAATTGCATTGAATTAACAGATGCAGAGAAACTCTGGACACAGAACACCACCTATAGTTACCAGCCAGTAGGACACTCAGATTTGTCCTCTATCAAGTGGACTAACGCACAGAGGAGATTAGAGCCTCATGATCCAATCATGATCCAATCATGTCTTCACAGCCATACCTCTGAACACTCCTGCATTGCCTGGCATGAGTTCTGATTACACATCATATCATTCCAACCCTGCCCCCAGTCTCACGCAAATCTCACAATGCAGCATTCAGTCCATCTCCAAGACACCCATGTCCTAACCATTACAGCTTTGCTCAAAATCCAGCATCTCCTTGGCAACTCTTGCCTAGGAGCCCCTGTAAAAATCAAAACCAAGTTAGGTGCATCCTACACACAATGGCACCAAGTGAATCTTCCCATTTCAAAATGGAGGAGTAGGAGCATAGGAAGAAGGGCCTGCCCCAAATCAAGACCAAAACCCAGAAGGACAAACACCAAGTCCTGTAGTCCCATGTCAGGCATCCAGAGCACCTGGTGTGAGAGCATTTATGGTGTCCAACAAGCCAAAGTGGCACAAAGTAAATGTGGGTTGGAAGGAACTTTCTCTTCTCACAGTTTCAGATGCTGATCAAGCAGGGCACAACGTTCTGGATGGTCACCACACTCAGTGTATTTCATGGTGGCTCTTACACATGTTGAGATCTTATGATGGTTTCTCACATCAAGGTGCTGATTTTCTGTCCTTCCTCCTGTCAGTTATGTGACCACTGCTGGTGAGTTCTCCCTGTGGGCCCCCATGTGACTCAGTGGACAAGATCAAGGTGACCTTGGTCACCTCAATTTTAATCCATTTCAGAGTGCATTGGAAATGCTTAGGGAGGTCTGGCCTTAAACCTCTAATGCATTTCAAATGAGGAAATACATACCAGCATCTCATAATATAATAGTTGATATAACTAGTGATAGGAGTTACGTTGATTAATTTTGGTAGCTTTCTTTCTCAGAGATCATTGTTTATTTAATTGACATGAATTTACACAGATTTATAGAGTACCATGATATGTTTTTGTACATGTATGCATTTAATAATATTCAAATCGGTGCAAACACACACACACATGCATGCACACACACTGCAAATATGTATCATTTTTTATATCAAAACAAGGTAACTCTTTCCTCCAACTTTCCAAAATATATGCTGTATAATCAGCTGATGCTGCTGAATCCCAGCCCACCCGAACCCCTTGCTCCTATTCACTGTAACTGTACCATTTATCCACTTTTTCCAGCCCTCCCTCCCCCAGTCACTGGTGCTCACCAACTGCTCTCCACTTCTGTGAGATCAGAGTTTCCTATTCCATCTGTGAGGAGATCTTGTGTGCTTGTCTCCTTGTGCTGTTTTAGCTGCAGTGAGCACAGGATTTTGGTGACTCCTGGACCTGCTGTTTTCATGCCCCTAAGATTTAAACCCAAGGTCAGATCGCTGGATCATGTGGTGGGCATATTTGTACTGTTTTTGGATTCTCCCATAGCTTTGGAGATGTCGATACTTATTTGCCTTCCCACCTACAGTGTGTGAGGGTTCCTGTCTGCAACGTCCCTACCAGAGCTTGTTACCTTTTCTCTTTTTTACAGTGCCCATTCTAGTGGCATGGAAGCTTGGTTTTCATTTCCCTGATAATTACTGATATTCACTATTTGTAGTTGTCTTCTAGAAAACGTGTCCATAGTAGTCTTCTTGGCTTCTTTTCATCAGGGGTTTTTGTTGTCAATGAAGTTGTTTGTGTGTTTTGTTTTTGCGTTTTGTTTTGCATGTTTACTTACATTTCTTGGGGTCCAACCCAAAACATTGCCTGTACTGACAAACAGTCTCCCTCTAATCTACAGCAACAGCTGTTTCAGTTTTTTATATAACCTGAATATAAACCCACTATAGGATATAAAATTTCCAATTATGTTCAACTACTAGGTAGCTAGTCTCTTCACTTTGTTCATTCTTTTCTTTTCCTGTGCAGAGTGTTCATAATTCAATAGAATCCCCTTTGTCCCCTTTTATTGTGTTTCCTATCATTTTGGTGACTTGTCCAAAAATCCTTGCATATCACAGTGCTCAAAGTTTTTCTCCCAATTTTCTGCTTCTACTTTGTTAATTCAGATCTTACTTTTAAATCTGTACTTCATTCTTAATACATTTTATAGTTGGCAGGACACAAGAGTATAGTTACATTCTGTTCCATGTAGATAAGATATGCCATTTTCCCAGGACCACATCACTGATAAATCTGATCCTTCTCTAAAGAACCTTCAAAGCTCTTTGGTGAGAGTCAGTTAGCTGTCGATGCATGAGCTATATCTAGGCTCCTATTCTTTTCCACTAGAGCAACTGCCAGTTTTTATGCCAATAACATCCTGCTTGGATTCCTACAATTTTGTTGTATATTTGGAGCTCTGAAATAGTGTAATGCCATGAACTTCATTCTTTTTTTTTTAAGAAGGACTGCACTATGCTTTTGCTTCTCTGAGGAATATTGAAGAACTTATCATAATGGATGAGGAACAACGATCTCAAAAACAGTGCACTCAATCCAGTCACTTTTCCAGATCCAATTTTTTTTCATCATGTCTTTGCTAACATAGTTTAATTCTTCTCTCCTAGTTAGGAACTAAACTAGCCAGGCATGGTGGTGCATGTCTGTAATCCCAGCAGCTGACTAGGCTGAAGCAGGAGGCTTCTGAGCTTAACGACAGCCTTGGCAAGAGAAGGAGGCTTAGCAACTCAAGGAAACCCCATCTATCAACAAAATACAACAATGTAGACCTGGGGGTGTGGCTCAGTTGTTGAGTACCCCTGAGACAATTTCGGTTGCCTCCAAAAACACAGGCCAAAAAAGAAAGGAACCAATCTAACAGGTGTGGAGTTGTGTCTTCTCAATTTGATTCATGGTTTCCTGACAGTTAGTAATGGTGAGTTCCTGCTCACAAACGTTGTGGACATCTGCATTTCTTCATTCTGAAAATTTTTTCAAGTCCTTTGCCCTTTTATAACTTGCTTAGGATTTTTGGCTATCCCCCTAAATGAGTGGCTCTCATAATTTGGACAGTAAAACCGTACTAACCACAGGGATTTCAACTGTGGATCTCATCACCATTGCTGGCTTCCACATGTGTTGAGTGTCTACTTTGTGCACAGAATGGATTTAGTTTGACATAGGGCCACTGAGTAATTTCTTTTTTTTTTTTCTGCTTAGGATTTCATACCCAAAACTCACTGAGGACACCAAAGTCAAGGCTTGTTTCCCTATATAGCATTTGAGGAGTTCTAAAACTTCAGTTCCATATCTCGATCACTGCTCAACATTGAGTAGAATTTGGTGATGGCTTAAAATTAGGACCCAATATAATATTTTGCATGAGGGTATTTATTTTTACCAACACCATTTGCTGAAGAAATTTGTGAGGATAGCTCAGCATCCAAGATGCTGGATGTTGGGTTTTTGCCATGAATTCAACATCAAATTGGGAAATGCCAGCACTGGAATAGAATCCTTAAACACAAAGGGGACCTTCAGATCCCAAGGTCACATGTGCCATATGGTGGCACTGATTCATTAAGGGACAGTGGCCATGTTTACCACAATGAAAAATAATCAGAACTCTGAGACCAATAGAGATCTTTTGACCTTGATCAATTGATCACTGTGTCTGTAGAAATGAAACACAGGGGAGATCTGCCCAGTTCTTTCTGGATCTGTAGAGGGTTGAAAACCCAAATGTTGTGAGGAAAAAGAATGAATCTCCAGAAGAGGTTCCATTAATCCCATCCTGGAGCCAGGCTGCAGACACAGAGCTCCCTGTGTGGGGATGGAGCTCCTCATGAGGAACCATGCTGCCCTGCCAGAGCACACTGACCTCTTCCTCCTGCTCTTCCCCACAAAGACCTACACTCACTCAGTAGAATGACTGCTCATAGGAACAAGGGAACCACCAGGCATTTCAGCCACTAACTGACACTGGGCATGAGCTGATAGCAATTGCTGGGGACCCAAAGTGTTCCTGCATCCACCAATAAGGAGGGATTCACTAGGTTTACAATCAATGAAGTTTTCTGGGACCCTAGATTTCCTCTATGAAATCCACTGTCAATTAGGCATCCTTGATGACTTTCACTTGATGTATTCTTTTAATGTTTTGCTTTCAGAATATTTCCTTGTTTAATTTTTTGAAACTTTAGGTCTGTGTTTAAACACTGCTGTGTGAATAAAGAGGTCTTTTGGTTTTCTCTATGTGGAGGTTCATCTCACAAAAAATAAGAGAGTATTCATCTCTACTATAAACATCATGTAAGCTTTCTAAGGAAAAACAACACAGATGTTATCTCACTCTAATTTACTGCATCTGAAAACCTACAGGTATTTGAGAAATCACAGACATTCGCTGTGCTACAGGCACGGCAGAGTGTTCCCAAGGCCAGTGCTTCCCATCCCCTCACTCCCAATCTATACCCGTGCAACAATGCTAATCATGGCATCATTCCCTCAATTATCCTCTCATTATGATTTCAGATGTACCCAAATTTTCTCAACTCAATTCCCACATTTCAGAGTGAAACAGAATCATATTTATTTAGGGAAAATGAAATCCAGGGAAACCTCGACAAATTGTTTCCAACAGTCAAGAGCCACCTTCTCCTTCATGTAGACACTGTGTTGTCAATGCTCAGTCACATAATCCTTATGATTCCCTTTACATGTCCCTCACACCTAGTGACATTTCGAGGACTTGCCCTCCTTGCCCTTGAGTTCATAGGTGAAGATGCTGGGAAATGGCCCACTTTCCTTTGTTCTCTATGCTAGATTTTAGGAAACAGCTTCACAGGAGATTGCTGAACTAAGTCAGTTGTACACCCTTTATCTTCAGGGACTCCACCATTACATCAAGCAGATAAACTCCTAATTTTGGAGTATGACATAAAAACAATAATAGCATTAAATCTGAGTGAACATGGTATAAAGAGACCACAAAGAAATTGCTTCACTATTTCTTACTAGAGATTTTAAATATCCGAATTTGAACAGAGGTGTGAGACAGATATAGAGGACAACATGCTATAGAGGGATGGGCCTCGATGTCAACTCTGATGTCCTGGAAGGATTATGGCCCATGAATTAACAGCATCAATGATATGTTAAAATGGCTTGATCAATACCTTATTGCCATACCTGTGCATTCTACATGAATGCTCTGTTTTGGTTCCATTTAAGAAAAAGGAAAGTTTGGTTCACTTCATTACAAATCAGAATATGAGTGGGGTCTTGAAGAAGGCAGACAATAATAAGCAGGGAAAAGACTGGAACTAGTACTCTCTTGACACAAGTCAGGAGTTGTGACCTATTCCCACTACTCATTTTTTGGAAAAATATATATTCATATGTTGAGTTAGAACATCAGAAAACACAGAAAGAAAACTATTTTTTTAATGTCTCCACTCATTTTTCTATCAAATGAGATAATTACATACTGTGTCTCTATTCTTGCAGATTTCATAGTGTAGATGACATCTATTCAGGTATATAATCCCTTTCTATTTGAACTATTATGACTGAAAATAATCTGCATTAATCATATATAAATATACCTTAGATGTTGATAGAGATCAACAGAGTTTGAGGTTTAGAAGAGAGTAACACCATCAAATATATACAGAGATATAAGACAGAAATAGATAAAGCACCCTTAGCCAGCTTCATGTGACATCTGTCATACCACTGTCACCAGCTTTGGTATGGAAATGTGGCTCTATGTGATTCAGCTACCCTTACTTGAATTTTCCATCACATACAGCAACACAAAACTAGGAATGATGTCACATTACTTACTGAAAAGATCAATGAAATAGAAGTTTTCTCAATCAATGTCCTCTCTCACTGAGCATGCCAACATTCAGCCAGGTGTCCATCTCTGTGAATCTGCACAAATGGGCTGAGGATTGCATAGCCAAGGTCCACAAACTCCAGAGCACTTATTTCTATGAAATTTTTCTCAAAGGAGTAAGTTACATATAAAACCATAAAACAATCTGTCCAATAGAAGAAGAGAAAACAGAGTATCAGAAGGAGAACACTTTGAGCAGCCTTCATCTCAGGAGGAGTTTTGTAGAGGAGTTTGGAGGATTGGAGGTAGAGAACATGCTGGTGGTGCTTGTGGAGGAGGAAGACCATGTAGCCACTGGCCCCGCCCATGAAACCCTGGAACACAGCATCTCGAAGGACCATGAGAGCAATAAAAATCCATCCAATTATCCAGTCTTGTGATTGAAAATGACAGTAGTTGTAACTTCTAATAATTTGTGATGAGTTCATGCTGCTGGTATGTTTGATATAAAATGGTAAGTTCATTCTTATAAAGGCATTGAGTATCCAGAAGAAGAGCAACAAGGGAAGGATGTTCCTTGCAGACCTGGGCTGCAGACTCCTCCATCTTGAGGCTGTGGGACTGATGGTGAAGGCCTGGACCACTGTGAGGAGACTGGTGGTGCTGATGGACAGGCCCCAGGCCACCCTATTGAGGTAAACCACTGTCTTACAGGCTACATCATCTATGGCATTCCTGATACCAAAACTGAATACTACCCCTAACATTCCTCTAGTAAGAAGTGTTATAAAACTTGTGAGAGACAAATGGAAGAGAATGAGGTGTATACATTTCATTGTATTTCTAAACAGGCATATATTGTTCATAAGAACAAAGATGTTTTCCACAATGCCAATTCCTACTAGCAACACGAAGAGTATTCCCTGGACACCATGAAATACCATTTCTTAATTCATAGGAAGAAAAGCTCAGATGTAGCACACACCTTTTAAAAACACCACAGTAATGGTGATATATATTCTGCACAAAAATATTTGAGAACATCAATTCCTAGGGTGTTAAAACAATGTGGATATTGTAATAGTGCTAATTTTGTCCAAAGAACTATTCCTTATGCTGTAGGGGTTTGGGGATCATTCTACATTTTTAAAAAGCTGTCTTGAGGGCTATTATTCAAAATTCTAAAATTTTAACCCTGAAATTTTCTACACTCCATCCACTCAATATGCAGCTACTTGATCAAGTCTTCCATACCCCATCCATGTCCAACATCAGCATGGGAACATTACACCACACACCCCCAATCAGATTTCTTTCTGTCCTTTTTATTTCCTTCTACATATTCTCCGTATTGGAATGCAGAATTCCAGGATCTTGCCTGTCCACTCGTCTTCCAGACACTACATGCACAGTTATTTGTAAAATTCAGCTACTTTAAAGAATTGAACAAATGTAAATTTGGCCATATTTCAATTTCTGCATTTTCTCTATGTTCAGTGTTCCCTTCTATCCCTTCTTTCAGTCAGCTTCACAATTCTTGGTTTGCTTTTTCCTGCAGAGATTTTTATCTTTGATGAGAAGAGCTTCCCTACTGTGTTCTCCTACACACCAATGTGATTCTGTAATCTCACTGCTTACTAATAAAGAGTCTCCATAGTCCTCAATGTGACATTGAACTCAACCTTTACACATGGAATCCAAGAGGAGAAGCCAAATCAAAGAAAGGCAGGAATCAATCTCTACCCTGAGAAAATCAGATATGGGGACATGCAGCCAGTGAGTGTGCCCAGAGAGCCACGGAATTCTGCTCTGCCAGGGTCTTCAGCAGAGGGCTGAGTTCCCACTGATGACCTCAGGGTCTCCAAGGAAGCCTGGGTCAGTTCTGCATGTGGTGGTGTCTTCAAAGTGTCAGGGCAGGAGGATTGATCTCCCGATGTGCCTGTAGCCAGAGGAAGGCAGTGTGTGAATTAGGACTCCCAGTAAAATCTCCTGTAGAAGACCAGGCTGAGAGATATTTGGCAAGAAAGAGGTCACCCGAGTAGGGTGATGTGGTCATTTTATAGCTCTTGCAGAACCTTGGGGAAACAATGACTTCAGTCAACTCTGCAGCCTGCTCTAGCTGTCTTTATTTCCACTTACTCAACAACTGGGCTGTTGTGAGGTTTAAATTTCACAGCTCACTTCCATGCAATCCTGGACAGGTTGCCACCTTTCTGGTTATATTTACATCTAAATATCATCTAAGAACTTGTCAAATGAGGTCGATTTCTCCAGAACAAAAGAATCCAGGATGTTGAAAACAAATCTTAAGAGCTGCATGTATCCATGTACATGCAATACAAATCTACAGTTCTTCCCTCACCTCCTTCTATTCATTAAAGGATTGGATTTCATTCCTCTGCTGAAGGTGCAAGGGGCAAGAATACAGGGTGTACCCAGGATTGGCACCAAACCTTAAATTCAGAAAGATTCATGATTGCCTTTCCGACTCTGCTTCCTCCACTATATATGGGGAAAATAAAGTCTTCCCCAATGCCTTAAAGCAAACAGCACAAAATCCTAAATATCTACAGTGCAATTCAGTATAATACAAGCTATAATGATCCAGCCACAGCAGTTTCAATGAGAAAGTCACAGAGGAAAATTATTTTAGCCAGTGTCCATCATGGCCTGAGGACTTGGCCAACATTTTCATAGTTCTTGTGAACTTCCAGTTTTTCTCATATTTTCAGCCCAAATCCACCTTCTGAACCTACACTCCTTTCAATCAAACTTGGGAGGCACTTTTGAGACCTATAACTCACTTCTCTTTCACTCTGGCAGAATGAATTGAAGATTGTCCAAGGACAGAGTGGCATAATCCCAGATTGATTTTACTATCATAGAGTGAACAGCCCTAAAAGGAAGGCCTTGCATTTAGTGAGATGTATCATCCCCACTTGGATATAACACCCCAAATGCATAAATCCACTCTGGGGGGGATTTTCCAAGACAAATATGAGATTGGTGAAGCTTTCTGCATGTTAGAACTAAAATTAAAGGGATTTTCCTGGAATTTCAAGATGACACAAACTGCAAAGCCATACTGGAACTCATAAGAGAAACTATGATTTTGAATACCCACTGTTTTTAGTAGATATTCCAACAAACAGACCCATAAAGAATGAACTTGGCTCACGTGTATGGTCTGAAGTTATGTGTAGGACAAGGAGTTTCAGGGCGGTTGCAGAAAGAATGCCTTCTTATTAAACACACTGCACTTAGGTACCTAGAACCATAATGGAAATGAAAAATTGCACCTTGGAAACTGAAAAATAAAGGAAGCACTAGGTGCAGAAATCGTGTGTGAGCTAAGAATGCTCACAGAACATCATAGGACAACATGGAGGCTGAAGAAACTCAGCTTTTCTGAAAGCAGGCAAAGCTTTTGACTTTCTATCCTCAGCACCCACCTCAGAGCTCACTGATGAATCCTGACCCTGAACACAGTTGTGAAAGCTGCTCTGGCTGAGCTGAGGGGCTCCTGCTGCAATGGCCCTTTATCTTCCTTGCCCAAGTGAGTACCTGTAGATACAAGAAGAGCGATATTCCTAAGACTCAGACCCTCTCAGCAACCCCTTGCTCAGTCACAGAGAGTAAGATCTGTGCTGCTGAGGATATGTCACCTGGCTTCATGTGGCACCCAGAACCCTCAGGCCCACTCACCTTGGTGTGCTGCAGACAAGCTCTGCTTGGTCCTTCTGACAAGGTGCAACTTCCAGGTCCTATTTGAACCCCCTGGGTTTGTGGAGCTCTTGCCTACCATGAACCACCACCAGGACTCCAGCTGTCACAGCTGACACCTGTCAGGGAGAAGCAAAGCCCTGCAGAACCTCAGACCCTGAAGGACGACTTTCCCTCTCCCTCCACAATTACTGTAATGGTTGGGCCCAAAAGTTACTCCAGGCTTAATTGGTGTTTAATTATTTTAACAGAAGTTTGTGCAGTGAGAAAGTGAACAACCAGCCACATTTCTGTACCTCAGCACCCATGTCTTGGCCTTCCTTCCCCTTCCCAGAAGTCTGCAGCTCAATGAGAATGGGGCCAGCTTCTGAGACACAGGGAGTCACCTGCCTTCTCCAGGCACAGGGATGTGGCATGGGTTACGTCACTGGGGATGCTGCTTTCAGAAAAGCCTCAACCAGTCATCTGGGCGGGATGGGAGTCACTGTTCTCCACGTATGCACACTGGCAGTTCCAGAGCATTGCCCGAAGGGATTTCTTTATTACTCACATATTAAAAAAAAAGTTGTACCCAATGGCTAGATGGAGCCAGGTTACTCCTCTAAGAATGCCAAACCTGCCATCATGGAAATGGACTCCGAGATTTTTTTCTCATTCCAGTTAGATCATCATTCTTCAAGAATACAAATAGTACTATATTCTCTCAAAGATGTGACAAAAATATGCACATTCAGACATTTTTGAAGGGCCTAAAAATTAGTAAAGCCAAGCTGGTAAGCAGTATGGGAATTCCTTATAAGTCTAACATTGAAACCACATTAGATCCAGCTACCTTACCACAGTATTTTTTTAAAAAAATTAAATTAGTAAAAGATTGTAATGGAACTGCATCAACATGTATAGCAGTACAACTCCCATCAGCCAAGTTACAGAACAAGCTCAGGTGATCACCAAGAGATGAAAGGATCAAGAGACTGTTGTGTAGGAACACAGTTGAGTTCTACTCAGTCATGAATAAGAGTAAAAGTATTGCATTGTCTGGGCGATGGATGGAACTACAGAGCATCAGTCTATGAGATATAAGCCAGATTTAGAAAGTCAAGGGTTGAGAAAACTTCTATAACTAACAAATGAATTCAGAGAAGTGTCAGGATACAAAATCAACACTCATAAATCTAATGCATTTCTTTTCATAAGTGATGAATCCACTGAAAGAGAAATTAGGAAAACCAATCCATTCACAAGGGTGTCAAATAAAATAAAAACACTTGGGAATCAATTTAACAAAGGAGGTGAAAGACTTCTAAAATGGAAAGTACAGAACACTAAAGAAAGAGATTAAAGCAAACTTTAGAAGATGGAAAGATCGCCCATGTTCTTGGATAGGCAGAATTAATACTTTCAAAATGGCAATACTACCAAAAGGGCTATACGCATTCAATGCAATTCCAATTAAAATCCCAATGGTGTATCTCATACAGATAGAGAAAGTCATTATGAAATTCATTTGGAAGAATAAGAGACCCAGAGTAGACAAAGCAATCCTTAGCAGGAAGAGTGAAGCAAGGGGCATCACAATACCAGACCTTAAATCATACTACACAGTCAATAGAAATAAAAACAGCATGGTTTTGTATCCAAAATAAGCAGGTAGATCAATGTACAGATTAGAATACACACAGACAAATCCATATAAATACCATTATCTCATAGTAGACAAAGGTGCCAAAAACATTCAGTGGAGAAAAGACAGCCTCTTCAAGAAATGCTGCTAGGAAAACTGGAAATCCATATGTAGAAAAATTAAATTAAATCCACATCTCTCACCCTGCACATAGCTCAAATCAAAATGGATCAAGGACCTAAGAATTAGACCAGAGTCCCTGCACCTAATAGAAGAAAATGTAGTTCTGAAACTTCATCATATCAGTTTAGGACATGATTTCTTTTACAAGACTACCAAAGTACAAGAAAGAAAATTGAGAACCAATAAATGGGATGGATTCTAACTAAAAAGCCTTTCCTCTTAGTAAATGAAACAATCGTAATGTGAAGAGAGAGCTGCAGAGTCGGAGAAAATATTTACCACACCCACTTCAGATAGAGCACTAATCTCCAGAATTTATAAAGAACACAAAAATCTTAATACCCATAAACCAAAACCCCATCAATAAATGGACAAGGATCATAGCAGACACTTCACAGAAGATATATAATTGATCAACAAACATATGAAAAATTGTTCAACATCTCTAGTAATTAAAGAAATGAAAATTAAAATTACCCTAAGATTTCATCTCACTCCAATCTAAATGACAATTGTTAAGAATATAAGCAATAATTAGTGTTGGTAAGGATGTGGGGAAAAAGGCAGAGTCATACATTGCTGTTGGGACTGCAAATTGGTGTAGTCACTCTGGACAACAGTGTGAATATTCCTCAGAAAACTTGGATTGGAACCACCATTTGACCCAACTATTCCACCCCTTCGTTTATACACAAAGTATTTAAATTAGCATATTACAGTAACACAGGCACAATAATGTTCATAGCAGCTCAATTCACAATAGCTAGATTGTTGAACCAATGCCCTTCAGTAGATGAATGGATAAGAAATTGTGGTATATATACACAAAGGAACACAACTCAGCCTTAAAGAAGAATAAAATTATGGCATATGCCAGTGAATGGATAGAGTTGGAGAATGCCAAGTTGAGTGAAATAAGCCAATTGCAGAAAACTAAAGGCTGGATATTTTCTGTGATAAGTGAATGATGATACACAATGGAGTGGGGGGGATGGGAAGAATGGAGGAGAATTGGATTTATGTAGAGGGAAATGAACAGAGGGTGTGGGGGGAAGGAAAGATGGTAGAATGAGACAGACATCATTACCCTGTGTACATGTATGACTGCACAAATGTTGTGACTCTATATCATGTACAAGGAGTGAAATGAAATTTGTACCCCAATTGTGCAAATTGAATGGAAATGCATTCAGCTGTCATGTCTAACTAAATAGAACTAAGAATTTTAAAATGGCAGAAAAAATGAATACAAAAGATATGAGTTGAGTGTCGCCTATTTCATACATTGAAATAGGAGGAAAGTGAGGAGGAATAGGCTCCACAGATCCCACAAAAATAGAAAATGTGTTTGGGAGCAATGGGGTGGGGGAGGTGAGAGGGGATGGGACGAGGAGGAACTGTGGAATAAACTTGAGGTAGTTGTACTGTGTGACCTGAAGGATGTTCCAGAGTGGACTTCAAATTTGTATCTATGCAGCACCATGGGATAAAACAAAGAATAAAGAGAAGGAAGACAATAGAGGAGAGGGAAGGGAAAGGGAAAGAAGTAGGGTATGGAGAGAGGAAGCAGTGGGCCTGCAGGGAGCACAGGACACTCCATGCATGTGGGGTCACATCACATGAGCCCCTCGGTGATGGAAATGAAATTCACTAGTAAAATTGGTTAAAATTCCTAACCTCCTTGCTAAGCAGGAGGGGCATTTGGAAGATTCTTCTACACCCCAGGATGTTCCCCATATCACTTAGGCTTCCCACCTCCTGCAGGACTGTTCTAGTCCCCTTTGCAAAGGAATGTGTATAAATGTGGCCCCTGAGATGAGAGGGGAGAGCAACAGCCTTTCTTCATGAGGGAGAGCAGCTCGGCTGGCCTGGGAGGCATTCAGCTGGACACTGGCTTCCTTCTGTACCTTGTGTAACTCATCACCTAGAGATGCACCTGCACACATTACAGAATAGATCCTTTTGCCTCAAAGGAAGATTCACCTGAGCTACATTTCCCAGTGTGAAAGGGGAAACCCAGATGCATGGGCTGAGTGATGGCTCTTGACACTTGTAAGCTTAAAGACAAACTGAAGTACAACCATGAACAGCATTCCCTGGTACCCTGGGTGCACAAGCTCTGTGATATTTGTCAGAGAAATTTGTTTATCAACTTGAAATTTCTCCATGAGTTTGTGAAGTATTATCCTTGTAAAAGCCATATCACAATCTTAATAGTTTGAAAAAGCAGAACTACTTACCTTAAGGCAGTTCTGAGAGGACAGTTTAAAGCATGGAGGTCAACATGAAAAAATACAAAAAAAATTACCAAGGAATTTATCAGTATATATTAAGATCCTAACAAAAAAAAAACCCAACAGCAAAATTAGTAGAAGATAGACAATAATTAAAATCTGAGTAAAGTCAATGAATTGGAGAATAAAATAACAATACAACTGATGAAATAAACAAAGAGTAGGGTTTCTGAATGAATAAACAAGTTTGATAAATTCTTTACCAAACTAACAAAAGGAGGGAGGAGAAAAAAATCTCACATAAAAAAATCCAAGATGAGAAAGAAAAAAATCACACAGACACAACTGAATCCACAGGATCATCAGAAACTATGTTGAAAACTTATACTTCACAAAGCTACAAAATCTGGAGACATTGACAAATTCCTACAGACACACCCCTCCCCAAACTGAACCATGAGCATACAAACACTTTAACAGATCAACACCATGGAATGAAGTTGAAGCAGCTATCAGAAGTCTGGAGCAATGGAAAGCCCAGCACTGGAGGACTCTGCCCAGTCCTACCAGACCTTCAGAGAACTAGTACCAATCCTCCTCAAATTATTCTATGAAACAGAAAAGGAAGAAACACTGCCAAACTCCTCCTGTGAGCCCAGTATCACCATACCTAAACCAGACAAGGACACATCAAGGAAACAAAATTCAGTTCATTATCCTTGATGAATTTAAATGCAAATATTCTTTTTTCCTTTTTCCTTTTATATTTTGGTTCATTGTACACACATGGAATACAGCTATCTTTTTTCTTGTCGTACACAAGGTAGAATCATATAATTTGCGCATTTGTACATATACTTAGGGTGATTATGCTTGTATCATTCTATTGTCTTTCCTTCCCCACCCCTCCCCACTCCTCATTATCCTATAGACAATCCATCTGGATTGTATAGGCTGGGTGTTGGAAGGGTCACTGGGAGGACAGGTTTTGGGTTGGTATTTTATCCCTGGCACCACAGTCCTTTCTCTTTGCTTCAGGTGCCATGTCCTGAGCTGCTGTCCTCCTCCATGCCCTTCCACCATGATGTGCTGCCTCATCTCAGGCCCAGAGCCATGCAGTGGGCGAGCATGGATTGAAACCATGAGCCAAAGTAGACCTTCCCTGCCTAAGTTGTTGCTGTTGTATTCTCTGCTTGCAGCCATGAAAAACTAACAGAGCATATAATTAGAAGTGGAATGGAGAGTTTATGAGGTCATCATACATTTAGGTTTAGTAACATTGACAAATATTTTTTCAAATTCCATTGGGCAACACAAGACTATTATGTCAGATGTTGTCCTTATCCTTTTTTCACTTTAAAAAATTTTGTTCTTTTTAGTTATACATGACACTAGAATGTATGCAGACATATCTTACATACATGGAGTATAGCTTCCCAATCCTGTGGTTGGACATGATGTGGGGTTACACTGGTCATGTATTCATATATGAACACAGAAAAGTTGCATCCCATTCATTCTACTGTCTCTCCCATTCCACCACTCCCTTACTTTCATTCTACATTGTCTAATTTAAAGAACTGCTGTCCCCCCCTCTTCATATGTATTATTAGCTTCTGCATATCAGAGAAAACATTTGGCCTTTGGTTTTTTTGGGTTTGGCTTATGTCACTTAGCATGATAATCTCCAGTTCCACCCATTTACCAGTAAATGCCATAATTCATTCTTCATTAAGACTGAATAATATTCCATTGTGTATGTACAACACATTTTCTTTATCCATTCATCTGCTGAAGGGCACCTAGGTTGGTTCCATAGCTTAACTATTGTGAGCTGCTAAAAACATTGATGTGGGTGTGTCAATGTAGCATGCTGATTTTAAGTCCTTTGAGTATAAACCAAGGAGTGGGAAAACTGGGTAAAATGTGGCTCTATTCAAAGTTTTCTCAACAATTTCCATACTGCTTTCCAGAGTGTTTGCACCAAATTTCAGTCCCACCAACAATGAATGAGTGAACCTTTTTCCCCTCATCATCACCAACACTTATTATTACTATAATTCTTGATAATTGCCACTGTGACTGAATAAGATGAAATCTCATTGTAATTTTAATTTGCACTTCTCTAATTGCTAGATATGTTGAACATTTATCATATATTTGTGGACTGATCATATTTCTTCTCCTGTGAAGTGTCTCTTCAGTTTCTTTGCCCATTAATTGGTTGTGTGTGTGTGTGTGTGTGTTTTTTTTTTTTGTATTATGTTTTTTGAGTTCTTTACATATCCTGGAGATGTTTGCCTTTATCTTGTTAGGCTTTTAAATTTTAGCTTTTCTGTGTGGAGTAATAATGCTACCTCATTTTTGCTTTAATTTTTACATTTTCTGGTGAGTAATGATGTTGTACACATTTTCATGTGCTTCCCTGACCCAGGCTGTCATTTAATGCAAGAGAACATTCATGTTTTTTCATTTTTATTGATTTATCAATGCTCTATTTACTGATGAGTCCTTCATATTGATATTTCCATGTGGACGCATCATGACCCAGCTGACCAACTGAACGGACAGTGCCTTTCCCATTCCTCTGACACTGTCGATCAGGTGACCGCACAGGAGGTCTGTGTCCAGCCTGATAGTAATCACTGATCACCACAGCCTCAGACAGGGAGAGCTGCAGCAGGGCAGGTCCTCCAGCTGTGCTCTTTAACACGTATTGGGATTTTTTTATGCAGCACAGATGAGGCTGGACACCTGAGGAATTTTCAGGAAGCAGTTTTATTTAAGCTGCAAGCCTCAAGACCCCAAGTCTGGAACTTTTAGAATTATGCTCAATGGGGTGGTTCCTTAAGAGTGGGTGGGGACAGAGCAGTTATGCTGTGTGCCATATTTCTAAGCCAGTCAGAAGTTTTACAAGGTTTTACCAAGAAAGAGACAGTATCGGTTGTACAGTAACAAATTTGAGACAGAATCTATGACACCTTTTGTCTGCAATCTGGCATTTACAAGAAAGAGGAAGCTTTAAACCACACTGAAGCTCTGCAGAACCCCTGCTGACAATCTTTGCAAAGATCTTGTTGACTAGGAGAGAAATTTGTTGCTATAAATGGGAAAGGGGTTCCTCTGGAGAAGACTTATTATGGAAAAGGTCTTTTTGGTGGCTACTCCATTTTTACACAGATGTTAGAATGAGAAAGAAACACTTCCCAGTTCAGAGGTAAGCCAGCTGCAGGCTGAATCCGGCCACCACCCAACCCTAAATGTGAAGCACCATGTAGCCTCATTTACTTTTCAACATGTGTGGCTGTAACCTCAGAGCTGGGCAGCCAGGTCAGAAACCTTGTGGTCTGGGGAGCCTGGCCCCTGCCTCCCAGGGGAGGGGGCTATCAGCAGAAAAGATTCTCAGACCACTATTCTAAATAGTTCATGATGTTTAAAAGGTTAAGTGAATATGCTTTTATTATAAGCCAAACAACAGTAAAAGAAGTTGTATCAAAGAAAAGGGTCTGAGGTTTTTGAATTTGGGCCTTCTATTTTGGTTTTGGGAGTTGAGTTCACAGTTGAAGGAAAGAGGCCCAAAATTTATTGAGATATCTGTGGAGTAAAGGAAACAGAAATTATGAGTGGAGGATCTCAAGTCCACATTTTTTGGGGTGCTCCTGGTAGTCTCTAAAAACAACAGTGTCACAGAGAACAACTTTAATATCCACTGCTAACCTATGGGAAAAAATCCAACTTGTGTACAATCAGCATTCTTTACATCTGAAGGATGAAAACCCTGAGTCCAACTACCTGAAAGACTGTCAAGTCTCAGAAGCTATAACTGGCCTTCCAGATCTTCTAAGTGGTCATTGATTAGTGAACTCTGTATTGTTCATAAGGATCAATGGATTGGTGCAATAATACTTCAATCAATGTTCACCAGTAGTTATTCATCTGTTCAGCCAGAAGAGTTAGCAATGCTGCACTTCAGAATTTACTGACATATGTATCTTCAAAATATTTCTGTCTCAAAGACCTTCCACTGAGGCAGCCTCAGAGACTGGACAGTATGGAGTTTGTAGGTCTGGAGTGACTGCAACCTGATATATCAGTCCATGCAGTAGTGAGAGTTGTGGAGATCACATAATGACAGAGTCATTGCACAGATATAGAGGACAGAAGCAAAGGAAAGTTATGTTAGCAGTGGAACACCCAAGGTCAGCACTGTGTGCCTGTGTTCTGGAGTCCCAGAGCTGCCTGGTGCCCTCAGCTTCAAAGGCATAAAGACTACATTGGGAACTTAAATATCTTGACTCAGTGCCCCTGCACACTAGAACACCTAGCAGTGCACACAAGGTCGTGGTCCTCCTGTTGTACCAAAAGAAAATGAAATCATTCAAGCCAATCACGTAAAACCAAAAGAAACCTTTATTTTAGTTGGCCAGCAACGATTGCCCTTACACCTAAAAGCAGTGTGCTGGGAAAACCATGCATTACTTCTCTTGTTGCCAACTTTTATAGGGCACGGGAAGGGAAAAGGGTGGAACTAAAGGAGGGGAAGGGATTGGGATGTGGTTGACTCTCCTGATTGATTGCACTGAAGAATCTCCCTGGAGAGCACCAACATTTTAATCTGTTTCTCTTGCTATAACCTTCCCCACTGGTCTTATCCACATTAACAAATCCTTGTTTAGGAAACTAGTGTTTTTTCAGTTTCCAACTTCCCAAACTCTGATGGGTTTCATTTCTCAATTTGACCAGATTTCTTATTTTACACTAACTGCCTGTCCTTAATCAGGAACTTTTTACTGCAGTATGGAGAGGGGGCGCTGACCGCTCTTGCCTTTTTGAGCTGGAAGGGGGTGGAGTCTGGGGAAGCAGTTTGAAGTTCCTTTTAGAAATCTGGTCAATGAGGAGCAGAAGTCTACTTGAGAGCAGGTTGTAAAGTCATCTGAGGTGGGTGCTTCTATGAGAGAGAAACAAAATGAGATATGTACCAAAATGAGATTAATACAGAAAATCATGAATGGTAGAAGTCAATCTCTCACCAGGTGGAGGAACTGAGACGTCGTTCCTATAACAAGGCAGTAGTGTTCACCTAGAGTTGCAGATTTCCTTAGAGAGACTGTCATTCCCTGGATGCAGGCTGACTCTGAGGGCAAAAACCAAAACTGGTTTTCTTGGCCCCTTTGTTTTAATCTCAATCCTTAAACTTGATCTTAAACATCCAGCAAGCCAGTTTCACCAGTTATTATCTCATCTATTTCATAGGTGATGGCCCAGTTTAATTCTTCAAAAGTTTAATCTGGCATCAGCTACGGAGCTTACAAGGAAAATACAAAATAATTAACAACAGTAAAAACATATCTAGCTTGTGTAATAGGCATCCTAAATCCTGCCTGAGTTATCTATTATTCTGACTTGTAGCAGGGTGGGAGGCAGACCCTTATTTCAGGTAAGGCAGGGCCTTTTACAATCTTAGGCAGAGTGTACCAGGTTTGAAGTTATTTTTGCCTCCTCTTAGGACATCATTTTACACAGTTTATATGTATTCTTTTCTGAATCTATGGGAATAGTTGGTAACACAGCACATTGCATTTAAAACAAATCAAGGAAAGGCTGAGAGCTTTTAACTTTCCTTTTGTGTGGCAAAGTGACCAAATATTTTTTGTTTCATGATATTAACTTTTAAACAAATCAGACTCTCATTAACTTTAAATATATTTGCATTTAAATTTTGATCTCAGTGTAAAAAGTAACAAATTTACATATAACCTATTGATAGCAGGTTCTGTTACAGAATATTAAATGATAAAAATAAGTCCCCAATAAAATTTGCCATTTCCACAAGCCTGAAACTACCAACACAGAGAAGTCTAACCTGGAGAACATCAGCCCAACAAATTCCCTGCTCTAAAGACCTGCGTACCCAGAAGACATGGACACATGAATATACAAAGAGCAGCCAAACCTAGTTTTTCCAGAAAAAGCCCTAGGCTCTGCAACACAGGAGAATACCCTACCAGTTATTTAACCACAATAAAGAATAAAACTTGAAGAAATCCTTGTCATTTTAACATATTGATTACACTTTGATTTATATTAGCCCATTAAAATTTGATCTTAGGGGAAAACTTTAAACAATTTCTAATTGATATCTCACATACATATAAGTACTTAGTTATACAAAAACTTGTTTTAATTTGCCCTTAACCTACACACATATTTTCTTACCCAGAAATATTTTCCTTTTTTTTACTGAATATATTTTCATACCTAGAACTTTCCACTTTCCCTTTCCCATCTGTTGACTCCTTCCTTGTTTGTATTCTAAAACAACTCCTATGAAATTTCTGAATTTAGATAAATTATTAGGATTTCACTGTTAGTAACCTTGCTCTCAGGGATGATGCAAATCAATTCCAAATCCCTTTATTTACCAATCCATGAGAACACCAATAATGCTAAAGCATGGTACCCAGTGGAATTTAAGGTGTAATATATTAACTCTAACTAATTACTTTACTGTAATAATCAGACATGTATTTTGAATGGTATTTGCCATCTCTTTCCTGTGGAAAAGTCCAAAAAAAAAAAACCACAATTGATATTACACATTTTATAGACATCAACATTTTTTTAATGACCACCTAGAGACTTGTGAGGTTAGATAAATTTTACCTTCATTTATTTACCGAATTTAAATTGAACCTTTTTAATCATGTGAATCAAATACCTGTGGATCCATTGTTTCTCTTAGCACTCTCTATTTTAGTCTCTAATATCATGTACATGAATTTTGGACACAATATACACTTAAAAAAAGGCCTTGTATGTTTTTATCTCCATTGCAATGTAATAAGATGTTCAAAAATCTAAGTTGAATAAAAAATAGGACTGACCCAAAGTTATGAGCTCAACAAGTACTTGGCCAGCAGTTAGTTATTCTCAAATAAAACACTCTTTTGTTTTTTTTTTTTCCCCTTTGGTTGGAAATTGGTCTCCTACTGGGCTTTTTGCTTCCTCTATTTTCATTTCAATATAAGTTCTACATGAGATTTGGTTCCAGCAGAAAACTGACATCTCCGGCCCTTTAACCATTTTTATCAGGACAGGGTTTGAATACTTAAGAGCTCTGTAATGGGCTTTTGTTATTCCTCCTGGGTAGAGGCACATGTCATTTATATATTGTAAAACAATTCGCTGTGGGGGTGCTGTAACACTGGGGTGGGAGTTGGACCTGGTTCCTTCTCCCCATCGGGAGGGTGAGAGGGTGGGTGCCCCCTGCCATCTTCTCCCTCCCTCGGCCCCTGGATTTGGAAATGGCTTTTGGCAGAGTTACCTGAGTCTTGAGGGATTGGTAGCAGCATGAGCTGCATTTAAGTCTAGTCTGGCCTTTGTCATCAAACTGGTGCAGCCTCTCCTAGTTCCTGAACTAGAGGGTGCAGAATCTGAAAGGCAACTCTTATGCCATAATCCAAATTTCAATGTAAGGCACCCAGTCCTGATGGTTTGGCCATCCAATGCCCTGATGGCAACAATCAACCTTGAATGTGGGCCATTTTGATTTACAAAACTTTCTTAAGTTACATCCATTAACACAAGCTCCTTACTCAGTGGCACATTCTTGGAAGTCCTAAAAATTATCTAAAAAGCAAGTTAGAACAGTGGGACACCTGGTTGACTGACTCTGTCCCATAGTAGACTGTCCTGGAGAGAGAGGCTACACAGAAAGAGAAGCCAAAACACAGAAAACACACATGGCCATGAACCAGACTAACAAGACAAATACAGACAGACAGACAATGACCAGATTAGTCCTCAAAGGGAGGCCTACTAGATTAGGCCACATAGGAGGCCTACCTGGTTAGGCCCCATGGGGAGGCCTGTTGAACTGGGGCCCACACTGGCCCTGGATGGCAGCTACACATCAGCCAGCCACACAGAGGCCAAGCAGATTGGTCCTAGGCAGTGGCTAGGCCAGAAGCCACATGGTGGTTATGCCAGCAGCCAGTCATGTGGCAACTGAGCCCAGTGGACACCACGCAGCCCAGACCAGACTAATAAGACAAATACAGACAGACAGACAGTGGTCGACCAGATTAGGCCCCATGTGGCCTACCAGACTGGGCCCATGAGGGGGCCCACCAGAATGAACCCCACGGGGGGATGACCAGAATGAACTCACTAGGGGGTTCACCAGACTAGGCCTCATGAGGAGGCCTACCAGGAGCCAGGAGAGAGGTCTTGCCCTGACCTGGGGCTGGTGTAAGCGGATGCATCCAGTCTCACCATGTCCCCCAGATACAGATAGTCAACTCACTGAAACAGGATACCAGGTGGCTTCATTAGGAAGAGCACCCTGAAGATGGGCTGGGGTTCCTCCAAGAGTAAGGCTGAGGCACGTCTCTCAGGAGCTCCCCTCGACTCAGGTTATGGCTCCCAGGCAACCATCACAGGAGGCCAGTTTAGGTGTGAGGGCTTAGAGAAACAAATCTCAGTGACCTCCAGATGTTGTACCCAAAGAAAATAAAATCATCCAAGTCGATCACGTAAAGCCAAAAGAAACCTTTATTTTAGCTGGCCAACAATGATTGCTCTTATCCCTAAAAGCAGTGTGCCAGGAAAATCGCATGTTAGTTCTTTTGTTGCCAAATTTTATAGGGCAAAGGAAGGGATTAGGGTGGGGTAATAGGGAGGGGATTTGGGATTGGGGTATGACTGACTCTCCCAAATGCACTGGAGAATCTCCTTGGGGATTACCAACATTTTAATCTGTTTTCTGTTACTATAACACTCCTGTGATGTAAATTGCACGGTAGTGCATCCACTTTAGTCAAGATGTCAGATTCAGCCACCAACCTGAAGGGTAAGGATTCAGGGGCAGTCCTTATTAAAGCTCAGATTTTGGAGCTAGCATTTCCTGTTGCTCTGAATAGCTCCTAGTAGTTCCAAATGCTCACAGTTCCCCAAAGAGTATCTTCTCCTCTCTTCCCAACATTGTACCTACTGCCTGTGCAAAATGTGGACTGGAAACAGAAACACATGAAAATAAAATCTGAAGTCAGTGTCTTAGCTGCTTGCCATCTGCTAGGAGGGAAACACATTATAGGCCAGCCTTGCTGACCATCGCTGATAGAGAAGGTCCTTCTCAACATTCCTCCACACCCCTCAGCAGAGTGGCAGTACCTTCCCGGAGATCACCCGTGGGATGGCTGTAGCAGACGTGCTTCTCTCCTGTTGGCAGATAGCACAGAGTCCGTGTGTTGAAGACTCAGAGCTTTCTGTCTCAGAGGAAAATAGTATTCATTACAACAGGATTTCTCCCTACTGGATTTCTGTCCTGGACTGTGTAAAGCATGGAGCCTTCTCTGAGGCCACACAGGGAAATTGTAGTCATTTCAAGGAAGAAGGACTTTTAAATGAATGATAGGGATTTTACTTTGGATGCTTTCCTGATCTCAGCCATGGACGCTGGGAATGGGAAGCATCATCTAAGGCAATGTTCTTCCAAAACACAGAGCTTCCCATTGTCTTCCATTCCATTGAAGAGGGTTTTGTGCCTCTTGTGCAGCAGGCCAGCAGCTCCATGCGTAGGCCAAAGTTCAGGACTGAACGATGCTAACAGGAATCATGTCTGGGTCAGCTTACTCTCTGAACTTGCTGTGTGCAACATGGGTTTGGGGAGTGGGAGATGAATGAAAGCTTATCCAGCCCCCATGTGCTGGGCCTCTGCATACCTCTGGGAATAGTGCAGCCCCGAGGGAAGGGAAACATCAGAGGAAAAAGGAGATGGAAAGGGAGAGACGATTCACACCACTGAGCCAAGTCCCATCTATCTGCTTTGAAAAGTGGTCTTCGAATGTGTCGGGAAAGCACTTCCAAAAGGAGGTTGTGGAGGTTCTGACCTGTCCTGCTGTTGTACTCGAGGAAAATAAGATCATCCAAGACATTCAAGTAAAGCCAAAAGAAGCCTTTATTTTAGCTGGCCAGCAACAACCACCCTTGCGCCTAAAAGCGGGCTGCCAGGGGGTGTGTAATAGTTCTTTTGTTCCCAGCATTTATAAGGAGTGGGAAGGGATAAGGGTGGGGCTATAGAGAGCAGGAAGGGTTCAAGGTGTGGCTACAGAGAGTGGGAAGGGGCTAGGGCGGGCTATAGGGAGCCAGAAGGGATTAGGGTGACTCTCTCTCTCCTGATGGCACTGGAGAATCTTTCTGGGGAGTATAACACTGCTTCACCCTGGCTCTTCTGGCAGGCTTGCTCTGATGAGACCAGTTTCTCACTGAGAGCTCTCCTGCAGAGTGTGGAGCACAGGAGCAGAGACAGAGGACTGGAGGGCAGTAAAGAGGACAGGAGCAGCAGACCAAGGAGGACCAGAGCTGAGTGTGAGGACAGGAGCGGAATCAAAGGATAGGAATGGAGTGCCTAGCATGGGAGCCGAGCACTGAGGCCAGGAGCAGAGAGAGAGGACAGGAGCTGAGTGCAGAGGATGGGAGCGAAGAGCTGCCCCTCACTGTGGGCTGCATCTAAAGCCTACTCCGAACTTAGACGCAGCCCTCACTTGTGGCAATGTGGCAAGGGACACTGAGCAGAGGACATGCCTAAGCCGCTCTGCTGCTGGACTCCTGGCCTCAGAATCAGGACAAGAGGCACCTGTGCCCTGCAGTGCAGCTGGGCAGGCCTGGGGCCATCAACCCTGAGCAGGGCACTAGACCCCAGTCAGCTGGGTGCCCTGGGCACTGGGGCATCCAGGTCTGTAGTGGGTCAAAGAGTGCTGGACCTGAGCAGTCAGTTCTCCATGTCCACCTGGTGCTGCTGTGGGTCGGCTGAGACCAGGTAACTGCACAGGGAGAAACTTAACTCCTGGCTCCCCAGTCACCATTGTTATTTAGGGTTCATTCCTCTGTTCAGGGCAGTTTTCAATTCTGTGAGATCAAGAGATGCACATTATCCTGGCAGTGAAATAGACCAGGCGGGACAGACCCAGAAGGGTGCATGTGGGTCAGCAGCAGAGGAGGCCACCAGGTATGATTTGTGCCATGCTTTTGTGCCAGAGGCTCTGGGTTCAAATCTTCGTTCTGCTAACTATTGTGTGTGTCTTGAGGAAGATAATCAAAAACCAAATCTCACTAAAAGGGAAAGAAAATAATTTTATGGGATGGGAAAAAAACATACCATGCACATGGACTCAGTAAGAAAAGCAGGGGTTTCCAACCTCATATCAGATAAAGTGGACTTCATGCCAAAATTAGACAGAATAG
>JAJEJO010051925.1:0-72110 GCA_020662805.1 Glaucomys volans
AAAAAAAAAAAAGAAAGAAAAAAAAAAAGAATTCGCACCGTAAAGTTTGAGTTCTTAAAGTGATGACCATTAACCTTTAGTACATCTCAACCATCCCCCATCTATAGCTCTCCCCATTTGCTCCATGACCAACTTTGACCTCTCTCCACTGTAGTGTATCTGATTCTTCCCCTGAAGGACTCAGGCTCAGATGGAACCATCCTTTCCCTGATAATAGCTACTGACCCAAGCCTCTGTCCTGCAAAACCATGCTTTCTACTACTCAATGGAAGCTAAGATTAGAGTTGTGTAAAAGTGTGCTCTCCTTCCTTGGACTTTATCTTAAGAGTTCTGGAGGTCACACCTTTGGTCAGTGACTATGAGGGTTAAAATGTCAGGCACCCTCTGAGGGCAGGTGAAGCTGGCTTTTCAGGACACCCTTTAGTTAGATCAAACCAAAGTTTGCCTAAGTATTAGCAAATTCCCTACCAGGTGGAACTGTAAATATGCTAAATTATTTGCCCAAGTGAATCAAAATTCTAGTGGTTGCCAAAGAGAAAGATGATCTCTTATAAGCTAAGAAAACAGTCTCATGATAATTTAAAGTTCCAATCCAGTGGTAAGAAATTTCAATCCAAGAGTATTGAGTGAAGACACTGAAAGTGTTGGAGACTGGAGTGTCTCCTTATATCAATGAGTCTCTGTTACTGTGAATAATGAGATTGTCACAGATCCCAACTTCATGTTACAGCCTGATGGAAATCCAACCTAAACCTGTCCTGGAGCATGTGATAAACCAGAGGAGCCTGGAGCTCAGTTGTCACCACCTTTTCATATACAGGCATCTTAATTTTAAAAAATTATAAGCTAGACTTTTGTCAAGGCTCCAGATAAAACATCAAAAGGAAGGAGTAAAGACATCTTTATTTCAGAGAAAGGGCAGGTCCAAGGTTGGAGGATAAGGCTATAAAATCATGTGAAAGAGGTTCATTTCCAAGGCTTGGGACAAAGGCTGGGCAAAGATGAAGTTTGTCCCCAGTGAGGGGACCTTTCCTTTTTGGAAAGATATTGCACTGAACTGATGACCATGTGTAAAAACAAGCCTCTTCCTTCCACTCCTGAGTCTTGTCTTCAAAAACAGGCCTGTCCCAGCATGTGGGGGAAAACTGAGTACCTTGAGCTCAGATATAAATCTGAATACTGTGGAAAATGGCCAAAAAGTGGCACCTTATCTGCCACTGATGGTACTCTGGATCCCTCTGTTCCTCCCTAGTGAATGAGAGCTAGAATGCCTCATGAGAGCCTTGGCTCCCAGTAGGAAATCCAGGGTGCATCTACATCCATGAGGCAAAATTCAAGTACCTGGTAATTGATGCAGGGAGAAAAAGGACAGACCTGTTAGCATCAGTCTTGGTATGGAAAAACTGATAAACATTAACCTTGAAGATAAGAGAAAAATATTCCTTTACTAGTAATACACTGACAGGGACCTTATGGTCTTCAAATACCTGGGCATTTAAATTAACAAAGCTTTGTGAAATTTCTAACTAACAAATAAATGTAGTACATGAAGGCTGGGATATGGAGGAGACAAATGGTTGGATTTAGTCGACCTTAAATGGCTCAATTTTTAAAAAATATTTATAGTTGTCAATGGACCTTTATTTTATTTATTTATATGTGGTGCCAAGAATCAAACCCAGTGCCTCATACATGTCAGGGAAGTGCTCTACAACTGAGCCACAACTCTAGACCCTCAATTTTTTATTTCTTCTACTTTGGCTTACTGGAAGCTAGAAAGAAGCAAGACAAATGCTATCCAGGACAGCTCTGCCTGCCAATATTAAACAATGTACATCAGACCTCAAGACTGAATAGAAAACTATATCCTTGGGACCCAAAGCTAATCTATGCAGAGTTGGGGCGATCCATCCAGCTGAATAAGGGCACCCACACTGCCCTTTACTTTGGTGCCGAGAACTTAGTCTTTAAAAGATTCAAATATGCATGTTTATCCAGTCAGAATTGGATTTATCCCCACCTGGGGATATGCAGAAGGATATCAGGATACCTAAATATATGCAATAAACTTAGAACATCATTTCTGAGTAATAGTGTCACTAGAAGATTTAGAAGAAGGTGGAGTTAAGAAATTTTTTTCTGCTGAAGAGTAAATCCAATAAATTTACTACTAAAGTATTAAAGTATGGATAACATAAATGTTTAAGTCTAATTTGCAAGAAAATTAAGTATGGAACATGAGACTGCATTGCATTTTACTTGTGGTGGGTCTTTGGGACCTCAGCCCCCACCCTCTTGCAGTCTTAGCTTTCTTTCAGTCTAGAAGCCTGATACACATTGCTGGAGATAGGGAAGCTCTGCATAGCACCATTCATGCTTCTCTCCAGGTTCACTGATCTTTTTTTCTTTATAATTCTCAGAGAAATCCATGAGAACCAAGTATCAGAACAGTGAGTGGTTACAGATGAGAAGTGCCCATCTATAGGTGTTATCAATGTCATGCCACCAGATCTCACAGTTATGCTGTGAAAATGTCTCAATACCAACTCAGAAAATCCATGACAAGGAAATCATGACTCTGAATACTCCTCGGGTTGCCACATCTGAGTAGCTGAGAATGTGTGAAGCAGGGCAGGCCTTTCAGGACAGCAGAGAACAATCCAGCTGAGGCTTCCTCCCCAGGGCCCAGAGCAAGTAGAACCAGCAGGTGCAGCTGCCTGCTGCCTGGGGTTGTTTCCCCAGGACACCAAGGTCCTCCAGCAGGTATGAGGGCTGCCACAGAAAAACAGGACCCAGGTCTGCCCAGAGCCTGCCTGAGCCTTCTACTACGCAATCCTGCCAGCTTCCCTGTTGGGGAACACATTCCTGACCTCTGGGGACAGGAAGAATACTTGCTTATATCTCTTATTCCTTTAATCTACCTCCTTGTGTTACTTTCTCAGCTTCTTCCCAAGATTTGTTTCTTTGGATATAAATTCTGAAAGAACAAATGTTAACCTGTGACTATAGTAAATCCCCCATCTGGCTAAGGAAGAGAGAGAACAAGGATTTTGTTTTTCCATCTTCCATTCATATGTGTAATATTTCCCATGTCTATTACAAATACTGTGTTTATATATGAAACCATTGTTAATCTCTACATAGTGTTCTTCCTTTCCTTTAGCAAAAGGTGTGTGTGTGTGTGTGTGTGTGTACAACACTCTTCAAAACTCATTCAAGTAGCATCTACTCTGTGCAAGATATTAAAAAACACAGTATAAGTGTCCAACTCATTCACAAACAATGAAGCCCCTCTGTCTGTCATGCTCTTCTCTGCATATATGCACAACTAACTCTTCCAACTCCCTCCAATCTTTGTTCAAAGGTCAGTTCTCCCCAGTTTCCATCCCTCTGCTTTGCTTTTTATTTCCCCACAACACCACTAACCTTTTAAAGTAACCTTCAAATGGATATTCCCTCAGTATCCACAGGTTCCACATTGTGAATTCAACCAAAAATAGTTTTTTAACACTGCCTCTTTACAGAACATTTACAGACTTTCTTCTTGTCATTATTTCATACACAATACAGTAGGACCACTACTTACGAGGCGTTTACATTGTATTATGTAAAACAAGTCACTAGAGATGATTTAAAGTAAATGTAAGTGCTATGGTTTGGATGAAGTATCACTAAAAGGCCCATTATTGAAGGCTGGCTGTCAGTCAAGCTATTAGGTGATATTAGGAAGTGCTGGAACTTTAGGAGGTGGAACCTAGGGGAAGGAAGTTGGGTTACTGGGAGTGTGTCCTTAAGGGGACATTGGAACTTTAGCCCCTTCCTTTCTTCTCTTTGCTCTGCAGCTGCCATGGGACGAGCAACTTCCTCTGCCATGCCTTTCTACCATGATGTGCTGCCTTGGCTCTAGGTTCAAATGCAACAGTGCTAGTGGACCAAAACTGTGCTCCAAAATAAACTTTCATTTTTATAATTTGATTATCTCAGATATTTAATTATAGTAATGTAAGGCTGACTAGTACAGGGAGGATGTTCATAGGTTCTATACAAATACCACATCATTTTATGTGAGGGACTTGAGCATTCTTGAAGTTTGTTATCCACAATGACGTTCTAGAACTAGTTTTCAGTGGATGCCAAGAGACAGCTGTACTAGAATAGCACTGATTTAATTTAGCTGTTGTTTATTATTTGGTTCCCCTCACTGGAATATATATTCCATGAAAGAAAAAGTTCTTTATTTTGTTCACTGACTGATCTGCCAACAGGGTTCTAGTTCATAGTAGATGATCCATAAACAACTGTAGAAAAATTAAATGTATATGCTACTTTTCCAAACATTATTTCCTAATTATATTCTCCAGTTTGGAATTTAGATGAAAACCAATGGCCTCTTCTCCATGCTACTTTTAGAAGGAACAAAATGGAATTCTGTAAGGAATGGAGAATATACCAGCTAGTTTGAAGGAAGGAAAAAAGAAACACAAGACTTCACATTTATTTCAACAAATGCTAAGAAATATGGTTGCTTTTTGAGTTGTTAGGAGCCTGACTTCTTTCCCACAGTCCCTAACTAATTGGTTATCCTAGTAGGAAGCCTCCAGCTTTTTTATTAGCCATGTAACAATCTCATCAACTCACCAGCTGTATATTTTCTTTCATCCAGTGCTGAAGAGGTAGTTTCTCATCTTGCTGAACTAGGGGCTCATGTGAAAGTAAGTTGGCCAAGATTCAATCAAGATTAGATTAAATTTGTGCTTTGGCAGAGAGAAATACCTAAGGAGTCATGAGAGAAGTTTCTTCCACATGTATATGGAGTGTATTAAATCCTGGTTATCAGTAGTGACAATCCTAGGTCAGGTAGGAACAAGTCCTATGAACAAGACTCTGTATCTAAGGTACTAGCTCTGGTTTCCTCAATCATCCTTCTTCAAAATGCTAGGCTAGGTGAACTCTCAGTTGGATTAAACACAACCATTACTGGTGAAGAAGATGAGGCTGAGATGCTGAGAGAACCTACCAAAAATATAAGATACAGCCTGCCTCTGTATACTGATGACATCATTGAAGTCCCCAGTCTTGCTTACCAAAGAAGGCCCAGGAGCCAGATACCAGTGAGGGGTCAGACAAGATTCTTCACTGGATAGCTCCTCAATTCTATCTTCAGGGAATGAGAGGTCATAAAATTTCTCATAACTCTTTCTCAGAGTATTCTGGTTGGCCAACCAAATACAAGTCTGCACATAGAACAGGAAGGTACAAGAGGATAAACCAGAGCCTTGGAAGAAATTCATTCAGAAATGAGACTTGATAATGACTACCTGAAAAAATTGCCAACAACATTCAGACTAAAAGGGAAAGAGAAAGTATGCCCCTCAGATACCAACAATTGTTATAAAGGTAGAAAACCAAAAGCAGAATGATATTGGAGTAAGACCTTGAATTTAAAAGGAAAATGGGTTATTTAGCAAAGGTCTCTGTTATGGTTTAGATATAAGGTATCCCTGAAAAGTTCATGTGTGAGACAATGCAAGAAAGCTAAAAGGTGAAACAGTTGCATTATGAGAGCTTTAACCTAATTGGTGTATTAATCCACTGATAGGGATTAACTGGGTTGTAACCATAGGCAGGTAGGATGTAGCTGGAGGACGTGGGTCATTGGTGATGTGCTTTTGGGGTTTATATTTTGTCCAGGGTAAAGAGAGCTCTCTGCTTCCTGGTGCCATGTCCTGAGCTGCTTTCCTCTATCACACCCTTCCACCATGATGTTCTGACTCATCTTAGGCACAGAGCAATGGAGCCAGCTGTCTCTGGACTGAGACCTCTGAAACCATGAGTGCCAAATAAACTTTTCCTCTGAAATTTTTCTTGACAGGTCTTTTGGTAACAGTGGAGGAGAAGCTGACTAAAACAGGCTCCATACCTAATTCACATCATATACCAAAATAAATTTTAAATGTATTATGTATTACAGAATGACACATAGAAAATTATCAACAAGAGAATTAGAAATCAATATAGCCGAATACTCATCAAATCACTGTTAAGAGATGGTGTTCCTCAGCATAACTACAAAAGAAGGTATAATAAACAAAAGGCCAATATGTAGAATTATACAAAAATTGGAATTTCTTTCTATAAAGAGAGTATTAAGCATTATCCTATGTACATGTATGATTACATGAATGGTATGAATCTACATCATGCACAACCTTAGAAATGAAAAGTTGTACCCCAACAGTTGTAGCTGTTGTTATTTCTATGAATATTTTTACATCGCTATTTACTGTTATAATAAGTAATACATAATAATATTAACATTAATGTAATAAATTATTATTATTAAATGCCACAACAGAATTAGGATAAAAAACTTGGAAAGGCAATTAAAACCAGAAGAACACAAATGGAAAACATGAAATAGTACCTGCTCATCAGCTATTGAATCAGGCATATTAAAACAATAATATTTTAAAGGAGTAATGTATGAAGTGTGGGAGAATTCTCTTACCTTGTTGGTGAAAGTACAAATTGGTATAATCTCCCTGGAGGTTGATTTGTCAAATGGGTCAAAACATATCACAATTATGTAAAACAATGTTCATATCATTTGACCTAATAATTCTACTTCTGGGACTTTAAGGAAATAATCAAATATATAAAAAATAAGAATTTTTATCAAGCATATTCATCATAATAGCAATATCAGAAATAGGTTTCAGCAAAAGAATGTTTCATTCATGCAATGGAATTCTATCTTGCTTTGAAAAGAAAATTGTGGGAATATATTTAGAGGCATGGGAAAATGTTCACAAACATTGTTCAGTGAAAAAAAGTGAGTTAAAAACATGTTCTATATTTTATTTCAGTTGTTAAAATATAAATATTATATAATATATAGAAAGATATGTGCATATATGTGTGCGTATATTTATGTTAAATGAAACCAAAATAAATGTTATTTTATTTCTGGGTGGTAGAAATACTAATGATATTTATATTTTTAAATTTTCTTTGTGCATATGTCTTCTAAAATGTATACTCTTTATGTATATCATTATTTCATTGGGAAAAATATGTAACAATTACTTTAACAGCCCCTGGGATAACTTTCATCTTTCTTTCATATTACTTTCCATTCTAATATTTTTATCTCACATTGGAAATCAAGAGGGCCAGTTAATCTACCAGTAAAGGGTCTCATTGTCCACCCAAGCTGAGTTGTGAATGCTTGACCAACACAATCATGCTGACTACCTCTATCACCACCTCTTCCTTCAGTCTCTTTTCATGAAGTAGATACATATGGGTAGAGCCTGGGATTAGGAGCCTCACAATTCTGGAATAGATCTCCATCTCCACATCCTCCTTGATATTGAGCTCAGCATTGTAAATGGAGCATGTGCTTGGAAATAACTTGAGAATGTCCATTCCAGGCAGAAGATAGCCTGTGACGCTGACAATCTAGGGAATCTGGATTTTCTTCTAGAGTGAGTGGGAGCTTTTACATTGGAAGAGCAGTACGCACTCTACAAAGTATGTCTAGCAACAGTATGGAAGATAGAAAAGGGAAGAGGAAACTGACGGCTATTCAATAGTTCAGGAAAGATGGTAGGGGATAGACCCAAGATGACATGACTACAAAGGAGATGCTAGATTTGTGAGCTTGGGTTTGCGTGTTTGTTTGGATGTTAGAGAGTGAGTCTTGAACTTTTTGTTAAGAAAATTATTGAGAATAGGGCACTGCAAACCCACTATTCACTCAAGTTGTCTTTTTAAATTATTTAATTTAAATTGACAAAAATTGCATATATTTATTATGCACAACACAATATTTTTATATAGGTGTACATTATGGCTAAATCAAGTGAAGTGATAAATGCATTACTTCGTTTCCTTATTTTTGTGATGAGAACTCTTGAAATTTACTCAGTGATTTTCAACAAAGTAACACATTATTAGTTAATAACAATAACATTGTTATTTAGCTACAGTCACTATATTGACCTATCCTTTTTAGTCATGGAATCCCAATTTAATTCAGAGCAGCAATTTGCTCAGCTAGGAGACTAATTTCTGAACCTGTCTTGCAATTCTGTGTTAGCAAGAGCATTGTCAATCAAATATGGTAGTCATTAGGCAGAATTTCCAAAAGAATTCCTTAAAAGGACAATTGGTACATGTGCTTTTGGCTCCTCTGCTCCTTTCTTCTACATGTTAATTGGAAACTGAATGCAATAACCTCAAAAAAAAATCTTGACTCATGAGATAATATTGTGGATGGAATCAACATTTTAACCAAGATAAAACAGAAAAAAAAAAAAAAACTAGAAGTAACCTAGGTTCTTGAAAACCACTATGCTTCCATTCTAGACCTGGACTGACTTTGTCCAAATGTGTTTAATATTAAAAGTAAATTTCTATCTGAAATAAACCACTTTATTTGAATTCTGTTAAGTGCTAATTTTATCATCATTAACTAAAATGTAGAACACAGGAAATGGAGAAAATGTATCGTTAGATTTGTGTTATTTTATATTTGAGACACCCATACAACATCCAATTTAATTTATATTTAAAGCAGTTGGAAATAAAAATTATTGATTATAATTGAAGTCCTGAATGTGATCATATCAGACAAAGATGATATATGTAGTAGAAGAAATAGTTGAATCCCTAGAGATCACCAACATTGAATAATAATCCTAAATATGTACGTCTTAAACTAACTGAATTTCAAAGTACATGAAGTAAAAGCTACATGGAAAAGTGCAAGGAGAAATAGACAAATCCACAATTAACTTCAGAGATTTCAACACTGCTTTCAATAATTAATAAAACAAATAGGAACAAGATCAGTATGGACATAGAAAGCTTAAATAGCAATACCAACTAACTTGACCCAACTAATATTTGTAGAACACTTCATCCAATTTCATCACAATTCACACTTTCCAAGTGCACATAGAACATTCACTATGACAGACCATATTCAGAGCCACAAAACAAGTCTCAAAGTATACTCTCAGACCACAATGGAATTGAACTAGAGATGAATAATGGAAAGATATCTGGAAAGTCTCCAAATATTTGGAAAGCAAATAGCATACTTTTAAATAACTCATAAATCAAAGAAGAAAAAGAAATTGGAAAGTATTGTGAACTGAATGAAAATGAAAACAGTTCAGAACCAGGAGAGATTTGCATAGGCCTGTAATCCCAGCTACTTGGGAGGCTGAGGTAGAAGAATCAGAAGTTTGCAGTCAGCAACAGGTTAGTGAGGCCCTAAGCAACTCAACAAGGCCCTGTGTTAAAATAAAAAATAGCTCAGTTCAATCTCTAGTACTACAAAAGAGAAAGGAAGAAAGAGAGAGAGAGAAAAAGAGAGAGAGAGAGAGAGAGAGAGTTCAGAAACTGGTGTATAGCTACAGCAGTATTTAAAGAACATTTAGAACATTAAAAGGCTTATATAAGACAGAAAAAAAAATCTCAAACCAAAGATCTGAGCTTCCACTGAGTTTAATGGCACATATCTATAATCTCAGGAAGTTGAGAGGATTGCCAAGTTCAAGCCAATGTGGTCAACTTAGAGAGATCTTGTCCCAAATTTTTAAAAATAAATAAATGAATAAAAAGAGCCTCTATTAGCTCAGTGGCACCATTCTTCCTAACTTGCACAAGACTCTCTGTTCCCTCGTATTCCACATACAAAAAAAATCTCAGTTTCCTACATAAGAGCAAATGAAACTCAAAAGAAGCAAAATAAAGGAAATAATAAAGATCAGGATTGAAATCAGTGAAATAAAAGACAAAACAATAGAATTGATGAAACCTAAAGTCTTTTTAAAGAAATTTGCAAGTTCTCAGATTTAATGTCTTTTCCTCAGTAGATGTTTGCCCAAAGAGATTTTCTCCTAGTCTCACTCTTCCTCTGCATTCTCATTCTTTCATTTTAGATTGTATATTTTAGTTTGTAACTTCATAGTTCTTGGTTTGCTGGAGGTTTGTCTCTCTCATACTCGATGCTCCAGGAAGGCAGAAACCACAGGTGGTTTTCTCATCTCTATAACCTATGATAGCTTTTGTCAGATAGGAAATATCAAATATCTCGTAAATCAGTGACAGTAGAGCTGATATGATGATGATGGTGATAAGTGAATCCACACAGGAAAAATGGGGCAATAAGGAGCTGTTCAAAGTTAGAGAGTTAGCCGTTTGAAGAAGAAAGATTTTATGCATGAATGATTGATTGTAATTAAAATATCAATAGATATATGCAAATAGATGGAATGGGATATGGGAAAGAGACTAGGTAGAAGGAACACATAAGGAAAGGTAAAGAGGCATGAAAGAGAATGAACCATTTTGGAATTTGTAGTAAGTAGACATGATCAGAGCATAGGTTACAGAAAAGGGAAAATAAGAGAAAATGCAAGCTAGTTGCAGGAGGCAGGTCATGGCAGCGTCTTCCTTGATATGATAAGGAATTTGGAATTCACCTAGGAGACCCCTGAAGTCTCCAGAAATTTTTAAGCAAGAAATGAGCTGAGTAAATTTGTATTCTAGAAAGTTGATTCTGTGCAAACAATAATAAATGTTGTAAAAGATGTGGAGAAAAGGGAACATTTTTACACTGTTGGTGGATTGTACATTAGTTACAATCATTATGGAAATCAGTATGAAGTCCTCAAAAGATTAGGAAAAGAACCACCCTTTGACCCAGTTATAGAACTCCTTGGCATTTATCCTAAACAAAATTATCAAACTGTAGCAATATATGCATACTCATTTTTATAGCCACACAATGCACAATAGTCAAACTATGGAACTAGCCTAGGTGTTCACCAATGAACAAATAGATAAAGAAAATGTAGTATATATACACAGTGAAGCTATATTCAGTCATAAAGAAAAATGAAATCATGTATTTTCAGGAAAATGGATGAAACTAGTGAACATTGTGTTAAGTGAAATAAGCCAAATGCACAAGGTGGAGGGAGGGTGGTATATTTTCTCTGAAGACTGGAGATTAGACAGGAAAAAGAAAAATAAAGGTGGGGAGGAATCTCATGAAAGTTGAAAGTAGATCAGTAGAGTATAGGAAAGGGACCAGGGGGAGGCAGGAGGGGAAGGAAAGGGGAAATACTGGGGAATGGTATTGGCCAAATTATATTGCTATGTTGGGTGCATGTACAAATATGTAACAATAAATGCCACTATTATGTACAACTATTATACACCAATAAAAATGTGGAAAAACAAAAAGAAAGCTGATTCTGAAATCTGTGGACAATAGACTAGAGAAAAATGGGAAATGTGGAAAGAAGAAAGAAATGGTTTGATTGAGCATGTCAATACCCTAAACCACAGATAAAATAAAAATTACACTGCTTTAAGAAGTCAGGGACTGGTAGGTTTGAAGCACTGACAACAACAGGCTGCAGAGTACCTTGAAATAAACAGCTAATCATTGGAACAGGCTAAATGAAAATTTTCTCAAGAAACAGAACTGCTAAAAAAATAAAATAAAATTTGAATCTGACCCACAGAAATTGATCATAATTGTAGAATTTGATCCACTGGGACAAATTATTCAATTCATCCAAGGATTCAAAGCTCCATCCCAATTATCCAGCTTAGGAAACAGGGCAGATTGTGTGCAAACCAATAAATAAGGAAAGCAGGAGAAGCCTTTGCAGAAATAAAAGATAACAAATACCTTCTGGGACATGATCAAATTCTTCTTTCCCCATTTTTGAGCCAACACCTCTCTTTTTTCTCCAATAGCACCTATTAAGGAACTCGATCTGAACATACCTGAATTACATGACCCCTCATCATGCCCAAATCACATCTTCCTAGATACTATTCCTTGAGGCCCCAAAATCTGCCAGATGGAAATGAAATAATTGGATAAATGATTTGGGCAACACATTCAGGTGTTATCACCCCCAGGTATCTACAGGCATTTTGACAGGGACTTTGTTTTAGAAAGCATGTTAAATGAAATGAATTGAGTTTGTTGGGGATACCCAACCATAACTTTTTTTAGGTTTATTTGTATCAATATTGTTGTGTTATAAATAAAAAGAAGAAAAAGAAATTTATGGTGGAAAAAATTACTATGGAAAGATGTCTATCTAGATTAATAACAATTTTTAAAGTGGCAGGGTGAGGGGTTACTGTGGGTGAAAATACCAGGAACTATGAGGGAGATCCTTAGGGACATTTGAGACATAGACTGTTTCCTCTCCTGCTGCAAATACCTAAAATTAAAGGACCAAAGTTTAGTACCCTAATCACTATGGTAAAAAAATTAACAAAATGTCTCTAGGCTTAAAATACACTTGTGTTTATATCCCAGGGCTGCCACTTCCAATCTCTGTGACCTTGGTCCTTTGTTTTTCTGTGCCTGTCTTCTCATCTGCAACACCATCATGTATACTTCATAGAGCTGCTGGGAAGATTCTATCAGACTATATGGAAAGCACCTGACACACAGCCCCAATAAATGTTAGCTAAAAGAAACAAAGACATTTCCAGGGAGTATTTTGCTCTTACATGATTTACTGTGTCTATTTGGTTGATTTCCTCATGCTATCATAGGCTGGCAGCAGCCACATTTCTTTGTCCCACCCTCAAAGAGTTGGAGACTATGTAATCCCCAAGGAGCAGAAAGTAAGAGATTGAAAACAAACAGAACCAACACCATGTAAACAACAGCACAAAGCTTGCAATGCCTTTGGTGAACCCTATAAAGCAACAGGAACAACAATTATGACAGTCAAGCAACAATTATGATAATTAAGTTTAATAGAGGCAATTAAAGCAACTTAAATGAGCATTCTTTAGATATCTTGCTTCTTACTTACTGTTCTAGGATTCAGGAGAGCAAAACCAACATACAACCCCTAAGTCTTCCTACAAACGGTTTAGGGGAAGCCACTAAAGCTGAAGAGATACCTCATGGGTTGAGATCCCTTTGTGAGGAGTGCAGAGCTGAAGAGGTGGGGGCAGGGGTGATGGGTTAGTCCAGGGTCCTGACTGTTCCTATGGGGCCTTGCAGTGGCCTTGCACTCACTAACAGCTGCATGTTTTCATACCTGGGAGAACTGAATGAGGAATTGTAATAGGGAGGCCTTGGTAAAGACTGCTCCTGAATCTCCCTTTCTCCTCCCAGGCAAGTTCTCTGCTAACACACAGCCTCCCTTAAGAACACCGGCAAGCTCAGAGAGGGTTTTCATGTTGAAACCCAGAAAGAAAGAAAGATTGCCTATCCTGCATAATTACCAAGCTTTTATTAGATGCAACTGGGAACTTTTGAGGAAATACATGGAATTTAATACAAGAAATTAAATAGGATCTATGATGTTTAACACATTCACATTCTACCTGCTCGTTTTTAACAAAGTTAAATAGGATGTTTGACCACACAAGAACAGAGGGTATTGGTTAAAAGCAAGGACTCAGATTGCCTAGGTCCAAATCATAACTCTGCTACTTACTTGGGTTTATGATTTTTGTTAAATTTCTTAGCTTCCTGTGCTTCTGTTTTCTAAACCGTAACATGGGAATAATCATAGTACCCACCTTGTAAGTTGTTTAGATAATTAAATTAATCAATGTAAGGTACTCAAAACATTTCCGGCACGTGAAAGCACTATGAGTGTTAACATGGAACTAAGTGTGCATCCTTAATTTCAGTCAGCTGGGAGTTTATCCCATACTCTCACTACCAAATGATATCCTTCCACGGGAGTTCCTAAGAGCATATGCTGTATTCTCCATATTTATTATCGTTTCCTTGGTAGGGATGGGGACTCATCAAACAGATCATGCATTTGATCTCAAAAGCTCTCTTAGCTCATAGATAATCTGTTTGGGGTTCTAGCATGTGTATTTCTGATTATTTGGATGCACATGATCTCCTATCCAACCCAAGGATTTTTTATATGCTTCATGCAGATCAATTTTTTTTCTAATTGTGCCTCCTGTTCATGATCCTTAGCTTTCTTTCATGTTATGTCTAATGATTGGAACAAATCTCCCACTTGCTGTTGATGGACATGCTACATGAATGTTTTCATCTTTCTGCATAGTCAGAACCATGTTAGCAAAACTTACTGGCAGCCAGAGTGCAAGGATGATTACATGGAAAACAAACCTTGGAAATTACATATACAGACTTCTGGAGAGGATTAGAGACATCTCCAGAGATATCTCTTAACATTCCAAGGGTTGTAAACCTGGAAATCTTTACCTTCCCACTACCCCTTCCCCGGAAGATTTTCACCTTCTCAAACTAAGGTCTCTATTCCTTCCACCTGCCTGAAATTGATCCAGAAAAGAAAAGAGGCAGATAGGCCAGCAACTCCTATATAAGCTCTGGGTCTAACAATTTCAAACCCTATGTAGATAGACATATTGGATTGGGGCAGGGGGAACATACACAAGTTACTCGATGCATAAAGGCCTGTTCCTTCATCCAGAGTTATCTGTTTATATATACTGTGAATCCCTAAAGAGCAGATATTGTGACTGACATGCATATGTGTGTGAATCAGTCTATCTATCTACCAATTCTATTTGGCTAACTTGTTAACTTGCAAGTGGGGTAATATCTCTTCAATGTTTCAAAGTAACTTTCTGTTCACCAACACCCATCTCTTCTCCAAAATTCACCTTCTATGTGAAACCATTAATCGATATACTTAATTCCTAAAAGAGTTGCCAGAGTTTGATAGCCCTTGCCCTTTTGTTAAATGAAGCAACACTTCATAGGTTTTTTAAAGCATAAAGAGAATAAAAGTGATAATTCCAAATATTAGAAAACACACTCACTAGTTGCAGCATTCCCTTCTTACCCCTGCTTTCAAACGGTGTGTAACTTAGGCCTGGAGCCACTTAGCAGAATCCTGAGAGACATTTAGGTTCCCAGGGCTCCATTTCCAGTCTACCCTCCCTCCCTCCACTGTTTCCATTCTCTCTTTGTAAATGGGACCAGGTGCAGCTCACACTCAGATCCTCCAATAGTTGTCAAATTTTAAAATGGTGTTACCAGAGAGTATCAGGTCTTGTTCCTTTTTGTCTTCCACATTAAAGATGGCACCATGGCAACTATAACACCCAGGCAATAGAGTGGAGTGAGAAGGGAAGAGGGAAGTGGTTTCCTTACTTTTGGCTCATGGGACCTGCCTTCTGCACTGCTTCCTAAGGTTGAGCTGAAAGACAGGTTGGTAAATGGGTTGGTAAGAAAACAAGCTTATGAATGTTGACTGGCCTTCGCCCAATACTACACTCACATGGAGATCTTAGAAGGGAGGCAAAGTGAAACACTCCCCAAAAGGAAGAGCAGAGAGGCAAATGGTTGAGAAGAAGTAAGGTTGAGGGCAAGGGGAGATTGTAGGTTGAGGTTCAATCAGGTCATAGGACTTGGGATGCACTCCTCTGAAGAGCCCCATGGAGAGGAAGAAGCTCAGGGAAGATGACTGCAGAAAGTAGACAGAGGGGCTGTGTCCTGGGCAGGGTCTCCTCCTGCAGAGAGAATAAACTTGACCAGAGAGATCAAAACCACTGGCCTTCAGATGACCACACAGACATGGCCATGTGTGCTAAAAACCAGAGACTCTCCCTAGGATCATTGAGAAAGTGGCAGAGGAGAGGTGAAAGCCCTGATGTGGCTGACACCAATGCATCAGAAGGCAGGTCCAGGAACCTCACCTGCCTGTGCAGGGAGCAGGGCTGTGGGAGCAACAGGAAAGATGAGGATTGACTTTCTGGCTCTTCTGCTTCCACATCAGACACATTTTGATTAGAAAAATATTCTAATTTTTGTTCACTGTGATGATGTAAAATCACCCCTGTTTCATGAATGTACCTTCAAGGCACTGACCCTAAAAATTCAATAGCTGGGTTGCTAATGAACAGTGCTGCTATCTCAACAATGAACAATCTTAAGTCTATTTTTTCCCCAATTCGTTGTGGAAGAAGAGTCCCACCTCAGTCCCTTTTTCTCCTCTCTACCATCTTTGAAGACGTCTGCCTTCAAAGATCCTGGGGAGCATGGCACAATGGCAGTTTGGTCCAACCTGCTTACTATTCACTCTCCCTCTCAGGTGGGAGAGCAGGTGGGAGTCATGAAAATGTCAGTGGTCATGACCAATTCTGAGGAATCAAAGGGAACAGGGTTCCCTCATCTTTCCTCCCTTGCATTTCAAAACTCTGCTGTCCTCTCTCAGGGAGGTTTGCAAACTCAGTCCCAGCCTTATGGAACAAGTTGTGGATTCAGAGCCTTCTTTGCCCTTGAACTTATCAAGTTCTTCTTCCCATCAGCTGTCTTGTACATCCAGCCATTCGTTCCTACTTCCTTCTCAGGAAGTTTGCCACCCAGTATTTGAAAATGCACGACATACATACTTGGAGTAGGTTCAGCTCTTTAACTAGTTTCGGTTGTTTTATGACCAATACCTCTTGCCTCAAGCTCTAAAGGAAAATTACAAACCAATAAGCTCTGTGCTTTCGTAAACTGTCTCACTTTTCTCTGACTTTGATTTATTCTCTAGGCACAGTGACTGGGCACTCAGAGGCTAAGCAAGCAGAACACCATATTGGTGCTGGGTCATGCTCCTCACCAACTACCAGAGAAGGCCTTGTTCCCAATGGCTTATGTTTGCTGTCCATCCTTCACCAAGGTTCCTTTTGCCTGGAATCTCATTCTTGCTCTCACATTTTCTTATCTTCTTGTTCCTGGATGCACTCCACTGTGATCTGCCATGCTGTGGTATTTGAAGGAGACAGAAGGAAGATAGAGGGGCCCAGAAATGGGGACTGAACTACTCTCAGAACTCAGAGATTTTGTGTAGCATTTGCTCCACTTAAGCCATGAGAATGATCCTAATAATAAAGGCTGCAATCCATTGAGAGTATACACGATGGCATGTGAATTGTGTATATTTCTTATGTAATCTTTGCAAAGGGAGGTGTCTTGTGTTTCCGTTTTCTGTTGCTATAACAGAATTCCTGAGACAAGGTAATTTATAAAGGAAAGGATTTTATTTTGGGTTATGGTTCTGGAGGCTGGAAAGTCTAAGAATAAGGCAATGGCACTTGTTCAACTTCTAGTAAAGGTCTTGTACTACATCAACTCTCAGTAGAAAGCAGAGGTAAGTGAGCACTTGCAAAAGAGGGAAAAGGGGCCAAATTCCCACAGTAGATAATAGATTCCCCCGCAAGAAAACATGAATCCATTTATGAGGGCTCTTTCCCCATGACCCACATGCCTCCCCTCCCACTAAAACTCACTTCCCATTGCTGCATTTAAGGTTTCAGCACATGAACTTTGGGGGAACGCACTCAAACCGTAGCAGGAGATTAAAAACCTTCAGCTCAGGGTTGGTGATGTAGCTCAGTAGTAGAGCACTTGTTCAGCAAGTGTAAGTCCCTGGGTTTGATCCCTGATGCCATGAAAACAACAACAACAACAAAAGTCCCTGAAGCTCAAAAAAACGAGGTAATCTGCTCAGGGTTGTATCAGCTAGCAGGCAGTAGAGAAGAGGTCCATGCTCAGCTGTGATCAATGTCTGTGTGCTGGACTGCTATGCTGGGCAGTGCTGCCTGGCATGAACCAGAATGAGAATGGCAGGCTAACAAGTTGCTACTGAGATGAGCAGAGCACCCAGAGCAAAGCTGGATCTGCAACTGCCTCAGCCAGCCCCTCCTCAAAGACACGCTGCTGGGTAACTAAGAAGAAGGTGAAAGTGGAGAGAAGAGTTGGCCATGTAGAGGGTCCAAAGTACTATACAGTGCTGTCTGTTTCTGCAAGTGTCCACCAGAGCTTCTCTGAGCTGCAGGCCAACATAGTGCCCCTATTATAGGCATGCCTCTCCCTGGCATTTCCTTCCAACACTGCTCTTGGAATTCTTCCCCTACTCTGGAGAAATGCTGCCTTAGAGATCCAGACAGGTATCAGACCCAGTTTTCCCTTGTGCATCAGGAAAAAAAAAAAAAATTGAGTCTTCTCCAATCCGACCCACACCTCAAATTCCATATGAAAAACTGGCATCCTGCAAAGCTTTCTATCTATTTGAATTTGGTTTCTCAATCTAAGCTATAGCATTCAATGGTCAAAGAAAGATGTTCCTAAGTAAGATATTTAAAAATAAAAACAACTTTTCTCCAATTATGTATTGAAGGAGAAAACAGCTGGTCATATCTTAAAATAGCAATATGATACTATAACAATCTGCTAAAAGTCAAAACCATGTTGCAACCCTTTGAAGCCCTTGAACCTTCATCTATGGCTCTTTTGATGTCATACTCTCTTAAATCTCCCCAGTGATTAGCAGCTCATTCTAAATGTATCTTCTGTGATATCTCTTAATTGTTGGCTTGGTTAAGATGTAAAGACCATTGATGTCAATGTATTTTCCCCAGCTTTCCATCCCAGCAGGTGAGAACCTCCCGGGCGAGGTTCTCTTCCCTCTCTCACCTAGACATCGGTGCCACAGGTGCCTCACCCTCCTCTCTCCTCAACCCAACTGTCATGATCACTAGACCAGAGCAATGATCTTTAGCTGTGCTCTCTGGTCACATGACATCACTGGGTCTGCACTCAAATGATAGAAATATAGATTTCTTATCTGACATTCACACAGCACCAAGCTGCCTTCCAGAATTATCCATCCTAGTTTCCACAAAACTCAAGGTTTGTCCTTCCTCCCAAACAAATGTTGAACTTTTACTCACTCTGCAGCTTCTACTTTTGTTTGTTTGTTTGTTTGTGGTGCTGGAGTCAAACCAGGGCCTCACACATGCTAAGCACATGCCCTACCCACCCCTGAAGCTACATCCCCAACCCCTGCATTTTCTGCTTTTAATGCTTTCTTCCTGGTTTCTCCTTGCTAAGATTCTGCAGTCCTTTGGCCCTGGGTACCATTTGAGAGTCACCTGGGACGTGGTTTAAATTGGTGCATACTCAACATCAGTCCTATTCAACTGAAGCACACCTGTTGGGGAAGGTATTGGGCTTTCGTGAAAGCTTCCCTGGGTGTCACTTGGGCTTAGCCAGGGGAAGACCCACTGTCAGAAGCCCATGGAGACCTATTTGCATAGAGCCTTTTTTGAGTGTTACCCTCTGCCCCACAATCTCCTTGGACCCATGAGCCAACCTGTCTGCCTCAGTCTGAATCTAGCCATATCAAGGTGGACTGTAATTCTCAGGCAAGGCTTGTACTCATCTCTGTACCCTGGTAGTTCCAGCACAGGCTTCAGCCAAGGATAGGTCTTCAAAATGCTTTCACATCGGTGGGGACTAGATAAGTTCATGCGCCACACTTGGAAAGTTCCTGACACTTGCAGGGTTTTCTTGCTCACTTTTCTTACCCAGTACTCCTATCAAGCATCAATCAAAACACTGCCATACTTTACTTCCATCAATGTGATCACAGAATGTGTTTCCTCTCTATAAGAATCTAATGCAAGGCACAAAAATATTAATCTTAAAAATTCAGAGAACTCTGTGATGTGCATTTTGAGCAGAAGTAGAAAGCCTGACACAAACCTGGGAAGAGTTTGGTATTTTGGATGAACAAGTGTGAGTGGAAGAGATAAGATGTGCTATAAACAGAAAGAAAAATCATGAGAAGAGTTGATAGGCCCTGCACATTAATTGTCTCATTCCTCCAGTCAATACTATGAGGTAGGCTTATTTTATTCACTCATTTGTATGAGAAGTGGTCTTAACCCCATGAGCCTGACTTCTAAATTCAAACACTTAGACATCACCTCTTTGGGAGAAGTAATGATAATGTCCAGTCCTAAATAAAACATTGCTTTTGATACTAATGGCAGTGGTGGTTGCTCTGGTCACCAAACAAAACTTTGGTAGTTAGCAAATTGAAACTTTAGATCTAGACTTAAGGAGACAAAAGCAAAAACAAGTGCAAGTCCTTGTGCCCCGATTAAAATCCCTCCACGGACTTCTCCTTGCCACAAATTAGTTTCTAATTCCTCAGCAAAGTCAGTGGGCTGCCTGAAGCACACCTAGTTGGACCTGTCAATCCCAGGCCTTCCCTCTGTTCTCCAGCAATGTCCTAGCCTCCCCACATCAGCACTTTGCACAAGCTGTTCCTGCTCCCTGGCATTCTTCCTTGTCCCCAGGCTTCTTGAGCTGATTCTTTTCCTTCAATTCTGAAATTAGGTTACACATGCACCTCCATTAGGCTAGGTCCCCATCAGTCACACAATCACATGGCTAATTGTAAGTTTTCAAGATATAAAGGACCCGTTTAGCAATTAAGTACTTGTTTGTTTACTCTCTACCACCTCTACCCTCTGTTAGGAGCATGAAAACAAGCATGGTGTCCATTGTAATCTGTTCTGTCTCAGCCCTGAACAACACCTTGGAAGTCACCAAACACTTTGGAAGAGAGAGAAGTCCAAGAAGAAAAAGAAGGAAGTGTCTCAGCATATCCCCTGTTGCTGTAACATAATACCACAAGCTGGATAATTTATAAAGAAATAGACGTTCATTTGGCTCATGGTTCTGGAAGCTGGGAAGTCTGTGATTATTGCACTGGCATCTGCTCAGCATCTGGCGAGGGCCTCCTTGCTGCATTATAACATGGTGCAGGCATCACATGGAAGGAGAGAACAAGCTGCTAACTCAAGTCTCTCTTCCTGTAAAGCCACCAATGCCATCACAGGGACCCACCCTCATGATCTCATCTAAAGCTAATTGCCACCCAGAGGCCGCCTCTAAATACATATGAATTGTGGGATTAAATTTCCAACACATGAATTTTGGGGGGACACACTCCATCCATGTCTGAAGACAGTCCTGTGTCTGTTTCATTCTTAGGGATAGCAGGAGCAAGCCCTGGGTGCAGGACACCTCTGTGGACAGGCATCCTGGGAGGGGAGAACCGGAATCCATCCAGGCCTCTTACCTGGTCTGCATCTTACCCGGTCTGGTCTATCAACCAGAGGTGGCCCTTCTGAGTGTCATCTACGTCCTCAACACTACAATCATTGCTTTGACATGTGCTGTTTCATCTGTACCCGTGCCCTGTGACTTGGGTCTGATTGAGATCATTTCACAGGAAAATGGGCCTCAAAGGTTAACTTGGTCAAAGTGTTCTTGGCCTCACTCACAGGTCAGCATTTTTCCCCTCCCACACATTTAGGGTTTCCAGATAAAATACAGAACACCCAGTTAAATCGGAATTTCAGATTAAACCATGAATAATTTTAGTATAATTATGTCCTAAATGTTTCAAGGGACATACTTATACTAAATACTTTTTAATCTTCATTTAATCAGAAAATCATATTTGGGAGCCCTGCATTTTTATTTGTTAAATGTACTAACTACAATTTGCTCAATCACAGGACTATATCAAAGCATAAAGGCCAGAAGAGTATGAACCTCAGCCCATAGGACTACATTCAAATGGTTCTTCTTAATTACTCACTGTCTTCCTTGCCACGGTCTCCAAAGACACCTAAACCCTATGGTTAGCCATTGGTAAGGCCAGATGCAAATCTGAAGGAATTTCCTTTCCTCTGGAAACTCAGACACTATCTTCCTGGCAGACTCCTAGATTGCCACCCCATGGCCTCATTCCCCTGTCCTGATGACTAACTGCTAATTACCTTCCCCAACCCCACCATCCCTCTAACCCTGACCCATGTCTCATATTTCCTTCAGAGCCACCTGGAAATGTCTGGAAATCCAGTAGCCCTCCCACCCCCTTATCCATGAGGGATATGTTCCAAGGTCCCCAGTGGATGCCTGCAACCATGTGTAGTACTGAATCCTATATATATTGTTTTTCCTAAACATATGTATGATAAAGTTTAACACAGAAATTAAACTCAGTACAAGATTAATAACAACAATAAAAAGAACAATTATAACAGTATACTATAATTAAAAGTATGTGACTCTGATGATAGGTTGAACTAACACATTGTTAATTTCTGTAATTTTATTTAACACTTTCAGACTGAGGTTGATCTGAAACTGTAGAAAGTGCAACCATGGATAAGGGGGACTGCTACATCTTTTCCCTGGTATCACATGCTCTCATGTGCATGGCATCACATGATAAGAGTTATGTGTTTCTTTTTTTAATTTTTACAGACTTCATTTTGATTCATTGTACACAAATGGGGTACAAATTTTCATTTCTATGGTTGTGCATGATGTACATTCAAACCATTCATGTTAATCATACATGTACATAGGGTAATGATGTCTGTCTCATTCCACCATTTTTCATACCCCCTTCCCCTCCCCCTCTCATTTCCCTCTTCATAATCTAAAGTTCCTCCATTCTTCTCACTCACTCCTCCAACCCAATTCTATATCATCACCCATTTATCAAGGAAAACATTTGGTATTTCTTCCCACTTTCCATTTTAGTTACTTTTTCATAACAGCCCCAAGTTTTTGCCTTTCTGTCTTAATATATTGAATTCTTCTAGCACTTTTCATATTATGATCCCTACGGGCATTTGTTTTAGTGTCATTCTGTGTTTGATACATGTATGTGACATATATTCTTTCATTCTTTTTAGTAGTGAAACAGAATGAAAATTAAAGCCATTACACACACAAGCCAAACACACTCCTGTGCCTGAGGCATACATGTGACTCCTTTATCATCCTCTCCACAGGCACTGTGGCCCTGTGTCACCCAACAGCTCCTGAACTTCCTGCGTCTGAGAAGAAGCAACTGTCTCGGGAGAATATGACCTTCTGTTTGAGAATTTAAGAACACCCTCTGTCACACGTTGAACTTAACATTTATTCAGTCCATTCACTGATGAACACAGTTCTTTAAACTTATAAAAAGCCAGGCTTTTCTTTAGAAGGGGTTTGAATAAAGCACATTGCACATAAGACTATACTTCCTGCATCCTCCCACTTCTATGTAACTCTGGAGATCAGGGCACAGTTTCATGGATACCTGGATCTAGGTCCTCAGGGCCCAGTCCTGACCCATAAAAGGGTCTTTGGAGATCTGAGACAGGCACTGCCTTCTCCTGCAGGCCACTCTCTGGAAAATAGGATTTCTCCACTTTATGCATTTTATCTCAGGGACTTTCTTTCCTGTATAAATGGTCCCTGATTTATAATGCTTCAACTTATAATGGTTCAACTTTACAATGATGATAATGCAAAAGGTGATAGACATTCAGTAGAAGCCATACCTGGAATTTTAATTTTGGATCTTGGGCTAGGAATATGCAGTCAGATTCTCTCTCTCCATGCTGGGCGGTGGCAGCTAGCCACAATTCCCTGTCAGCCCTATCATCTTGAAAACAACCAGCTCTCCACAGTGTGCTGTGGAGCTAGATGCAGTAGGTTACGGGAATTAAATGCATTTTCCACTTAGAATATTTTCAACTTAGGATGAATTTATCAGGACATAGCCCCATGGTAAGTGGAGGAGCATCTGTATCCTAATAGCACAATATTGGAGCTCCCAACGGCTGCACATAGTGTGGTCAGAAGGACTATATCTGGTCAAACTTTGGTTTGGTCAACCAGTGACTGTCTGACCAACCTTGGGCAAGTTATTAACTCATGCTTAAGTTTGCTCTTCTGTTAAAATGAGATTTTTGTGTAGCAGTGAGGATCAATGAGAGAAATTATCCAGAATGCTTGGTATGGTGCCCACTCAGTAAGTGTTTAATAAATGTTCATTACCTTTTTCTTAGAATAATTTCATCCAGATGCTATTTTCTTCACTGTGTAATTCAAACTCCACAGAAAGACATGTAAAGTTAATTTTCTAGACTTTAATATTTTCCTATTTAGGTGACAAGAGTTTTTCCTAATATTAAATAATAGCCTAATGGGCCCTATAGCCACATGCTACATAGCTTTGAAGTGATTCCAAACACTTACCTCGTTTGGTATATGGGTGGTGCTATAGTTTGGATCTTAAATGTCCCCCAAAGGCCATGTGTGGAAGGGTTGGTCCCCAGCTTGGCACTGTTAGGAAATGGTGGAAGTTCTAAGAGATGGGGCCTAGTGGGGTGTGCCCTTGAGGAAGGATTGAGGGACCCTGGACTCTGGCTCTCTGTCTTTTTCACTTCCCCATCACATGCTCCCCACCATGATGTGCTGCATCACCACAGATCCAAAAGGAACAGGGCCAACTGATCATGAACAATAAGCCAAAATAAGCTTTTCCTCTTTCTGCATTGATTATGTCAGATGTTTGTAACAGTGACAAAAATCTGGCAGACACAGTGGCATGTTCTGCTATGATAAAAACGGGGAGTGTAATCCCCTCCCATGAAACTGTGACATCATGCCTCATTAGACCCCATACTTGAGTTCCTGGCCTCAACTACTAGAGTCCTAGGCACATAAACCTAAGACCTTGACAGACACTTTGAAAGCTGAGGTGGAGACAGGGCCACTCTTTGCCAACCCCAGCCGGTTTCCGAAGCCTCACTTGCCAACACCAGCACCTCTTGGGGATGTCAAGGGACTTTGCTGGTTCCCAGGGCTCTTTGCCATGTTGGTCAAACCATCTCTTCCAAGAAACTCTGGTAGAAAGGTACACTCCAAACTTCTGTTAGACTCCACCTCCCCAGAGGCTTGCCTCCATCCTGAGTAACCAGGCCTTAAAAACTGCACTCTACATGTGATGTGAGTGGCTCACTATGTGGTAATTGACCAGCTTAGTGAATATATCCCTTATGATGTTTGTTCTCATTATTCTCCTCCTCTTCAAGCATTGTGAAAAGGAAAACAAAAAAGCAAAACAAAGCAAAAAATCCTTGCCTGGCAATGAAGCCTGTGATACATGAAATCATACTTTGATCATCTCATTTTAACCATATGAAATACCATATAAATTAAGCTCTATTAAAATTTGGTAAATATACTGAACAAGAACCAAACTGAGATTTCAAATGGGTATGTTCTAAGCCTCAGCTCTGATACTAACCAGCTGTGGGTCCTTAAGCAATTTCCTTCATCTCTTTAGTGCTTGCCTTAACCATTTGCAGTAAAAAGGAAGTTTAAATTCCCTTCACTGCCTCTTCCAGCATTAAAATTTAAATTCTTTTGAAGTGTCATGATATGTAGTCTGAAACTACAAAAGACTTGTAAAGGAGAGATAGTCAACAATACAGATAATGTACACTAAAGGTATTACTTACTTCAAGACCACAGTGTTTTTAAAAATAAAAACATAACCCTGTAATTAGAAACTTAGGGCAGTGACTAAATCACTAAAAACAACCAGGGAACCACAGGAATGTGTCTGTGAAACTTGTCCATAGAGTGGTTCATGTTACTGTCAGGTCCAATGCCACTAGTCTAATAAGGTCTGGCTCTGATGCCAACAGGAGTTGGGTCCCTGGACTTACCCTGGAGAGAAAACTATCCCAGTTTCCATTAGATGCACAGCTGTGTTCCTAACTCCATGTGCAATGACATTACATCAGTACTTGAAGCCAGCCAGAATTTATATCGTAGAAATGGGCAAAAATGACTATCAGGGCCTTTTACCTCCTCTTCATCCCCTCAAGAGCTGCTTGTTAAACATTTACCAGCACACCTCATTATTCAGTTTGGTAAAACTAAACAACACAGTTTCAAACCAAAAACTGAAGCCTCTCTTGAATTGGTCTTTTTTCTCATGAAATCTTTTATGGAGACTGAACATTATTGAAATGAAATTTATTTTGCTTTTATTTAAGTATATATACAAAGGACCCCCTTCTTAACAATGATTAAACTTATGATTTTTTAACTTTTCATGATTTACTGACTGGTTTGTTTATTCATTCTTTCCTCCTCTCTTTCTTTCCTTCACACTCATTCTTCTTATTGTCCTGGGAAGAATTTGTGGTAGCTGTTTGCTACATGGCTATAACACTCCTTGGTTGTGCACAAGGCTTGCCTTCAGAGGTGGACAGAGTACAGGAGGAGAGAGAGCAGGGAAAAGGCAAAAAGATGAAAGCAGAAGTCACAATATCACCATCAGAAAGAGGTACTTTAAAGTTTTTAACACATTAGACAAGAAATGGTTGTATAGTTACAAACACACATTCACCAAAAAACAACTACAGCAGAATTTATTATTACTATTCTTTCAGAATCGGACTGACTTAATGGGAAAAAAAATAAGATAGGATATTCTATGATCATAATCCAATAAAATTAGAAAAATAAAATAAAATGGCAGTGAAAATAATTTAATGGTTTAGAAACTAAAGTATACCTCTCTAATTTTTTAACTAAAGTTAAACATGAAATTTAAAATTAAATGTATCTAGGAAGCCATCAAATAATATTTTATGCCAAAACAGAGATAACCAAAGCAATTCCAACTGCTTAATCTTAAGACATCTGGAGGATGGGGGAGAAAAGATGTCTAAGAAAATAAAGCCAAAAAGGGTGGGGGAGGACCAACAATGACATAAGCTACATTAATACAGATAGGAAACAAATATAGTAGAAAAATAGATAAATTCTAGAATTGATTATTTGGAAAGATCATTAAAAGAGATAATCCCTCATAGACCTGACTGAGAACAAAAGAGAGAGTGAAAATATACAGGAAATAAGCCAGGCACGGTGGAGCATGCCTGTAATCCCAGCTGCTGGGGAGGCTGAGGCAGGAGGATCGAAAGTTCAAAGCCAGCCTCAGCAACTCAGTGAGATCTTGTCTCTAAATAAAATATAAAAAAATAGGCTGGGGATGTGACTCAGTGGTTAAGTGCTCCTGAGTTCACTCCCCAGTACCAAAAACTATATATATATATATATATATGGGAAATAAAATACACACACACACACACACACACACGGGAAATAAAAAACTAGATGTGGAAGGGATTATAAAAGTAAGTGAATAGTGTTTGTAACTCTGTGGTGATAAAGCTGGAACACATAAAAAAATGAGTGATTTGTAGCAAATATAAAATGCCAAAATTTCCTCAAAATGAAGAAAAAACTTGAGCATATCATTAGCACAGAAGAGACTTCAAAGAGTGAATAAAAACCTACCATCAAGAAAGTTCCCAAAGCTAACTGGCTTCAAAGATGAGCTCTAATATTTCTTTAAAGTTAATTTTAATATTTGTTGGTGACCTATAAAAATATGGAAATTTCTCTAACTCATTCTCTAAAACTAGTATATTCTTAATAACAAAATTGATAAAATCAGTGCAGTGTCCTCCCCCCAAAAAATATAGATTAACAGCAGTTATAAATAAAATCTTTGTTAAATTTCTGAATAAAAGATTCACAAATGAAATCCAAAGTGTCTCAGAAGAATACAGAGAATTAACAAGTCAAATTCAAACCAAAAATAACCCAGTGTTTGCCATAAGGAAATGATATATCAACACCACAAAACTCATTATATGCACTGGAAGAAGAATCATATAAGCATGTCAATTAAAACTGAAATAACTAAGGTAAAGATGGAACACCTCTTCCTACCAAAATCTCAGTTAAGTATAAATAAAATTGAATATTTAAAATATAATAGTGGATCTGTACCAAAAGCCAACAACTAACATCGCTATCAATGGAGAAATGGTAAGGTCATTTCCACCAAAATCAGAAACAAGAGTGATGCCCGCTGTCATCAATACTATTCACAACAGCTTTAGTAATCTGTGAAATAAAATAAGGGCTCAGTCCATGTAGACATTGGACTAGTAATGATATTCTTTCTCTACTTGTGATACAGTTCAATACATATAAAATTCCAGACACTCTGAGGTGGGGAAGCCATTAAAATTAATCAAAGAATTTGGTGAAGTAAATGTGCAAAAATCAATAGCTTTCTTTATATATTGGTATTAAACAGATAAAAATGAATATTGTAGAAACGTTTAATTTGTATTGTGGCCTAAGTCTATAAAGAAAATAAGAAATATTGTTCAATTATGACATAAGCCAGACTTGGAAAGTCAAAAGTCAAAAGTTTCCTCTCATATGTGGAAGCTAAAGAGAGATAAAAAGGAAATTTTAAAAAGGACCTCATGAATATAGAGTGGAGAACAATAAAGTAGAGAAAGGGATTGAGAACGAGGTAGAAGGAGACAGGTGGGGAGGTAATGGGGAACAAAATCGACAAAATTGTGCTATGTCCACAATGAATCCCACTTTTATGTATAAAAGTTCACTTTTACATACAATAGTGCACTAATTTTAAAATAATAATAGTTGAAGGAAGACCAGTAGACAGAGGAAGGGTTGGGGGAAGTAGGGAGGAAAAGGAGAGGTACTTGGAATGAGATGGATCAAATTCTATTATGTGCTTGTACAAAATGTCACAATGAATTCCACTATTTGCAAAACTGTAATGCACCAACAGAAAAACTTTCTTAAAACGCTGTTCATGGTTGATGATGTAGCTCAGTGTTAGAGTCCTTGCCTAGCATGTTCAAGGCCCTGAGTTCAACCCCTCACACTGTAGAAAATAATAAATGCTGCCCAGGCTATGTGAAGAAAACTACAAAATCTTATATGAAGACATAAAGCAAAGTCTAACAAATGGGAAAATGCATCATGTCCTTGAGTTTAAAGATTTAATACTACAAAATGTCAATTCTAAAAAATTAATAAATAATACAATTGGATTTAGGAGGAATGTGGGCAGAATAAACTTATGTTTAAAGTTCATATGGAAAAAATAAATGCCCAAAGGTAGCAAAGAAAAAAGTTGTAAGTGTGTGGGGGTGTGAGGTGGATGAGGGGCAGACTTGCTTTACCTGCTACCAGACATAGTAGAAAACCACTATAGCACTGTAACCAAAATAAAATGGTATTGGCATTTAAGATACAAGCAGATTAATGAAACACAACAGAGAAAGTAGGGACAGATCTCAGTTTATATGGGAGTTTAATAATGGCACTGATGGTTTTTCCCTTCCATGGTAGCGGTTTAGTTATTAAACAAATGATGCTGGCATAAACCGCTATCCGTCTGGAAGAAAAGAAATACAGAGTGCCCTCACGCTATAAAACAAATACCAAACAAAGGTTTAAATGAAACAAAATAAGTTAATAGCATTAATATTTTAGAGAAAGTTGTAGAAGAATATACTTTTTTGGGGGGAGGGGGTACTGGGGATTGAACCCAGGGGCACTCCACCACTGAGCCACTCCCCAGCCCTATTTTGTGTTTTATTTAGAGACAGTATCCCACTGAGTTGCTTAGGGCCTCGCTAAGTTGCTGAGGCTGGCTTTGAACTCGTGATCCTCCTGCCTCAGCCTCCCAAGTGCTGGGATTACAGGTGTGCGCCACCACGCCAGCAAGAATATACATATTACCTGTGGATATGTAAGTCTTTCATCAAACAAAAGAGGAAGCAGGGAAGAAAGTAGCTCAGAAGATACAATACAGGGCTGGGGATATAGCTCAGTTGGTAGAGTGCCTGCCTTGCAAGCACAAGGCCCTGGGTTCAAATCCCCAGCACCGCAAAAAAAAAAAAGAAGATACAATACAGAAAAAAAAAATTCTATCTTCCTATAATATATGGAACAAATATACCAAATTTTCTACAGAAAAAAATGAAATATGGAAGTTAAAAACATAGCGTTCCCTTCTTCCAGGGGGCAGGGGATTAGGTCCAGGACCCCTGAAGATATGCAAATCCAGGATGTTTGAGTCCCTTATGTAAGATACTATAGTATCTGTTTATCACCTGGGAGCATCTTCCTATATACTTTAAATCATTTAGATTATAATAATACTTAGCACAATATAAATGCTATGTAAATAGTTATTATGCTATATTGTTTAGGGAATAATGACAAAAGAAAAGGCCTGCACATTTTCAGTACGGATTCAAGTTTGGGTAAGAATATTTTTGAGCTGATGCTGGCTGAATCTGAGAATGCAGAATCCCTGGATGTGGAGGTCTGACTGTATGAATAAAATCAAAAGACAAATGATACACTGGAGACAAATATCTGTAGTACACATATAAGGTAATTATCCATAATATGCAGAGAACTTTCATAAATTGTTAAAGACAAGTTACCCCAAACTAAAATGGGCAAAGAAAATGGGGTGATTCATAGAAAACAAGTACATATATAAAAAGATGCTCAACTTCAAAAGCATCAATGGATTAAAAACTTTTTTTAGCCAATCTTAGCAATGTTCACAGTAGCCAAAAGAAAGAAGGAAGAAGGAAAAGGAGAAGGGCCAAAGGGAGGAAGAAAAACTAAAGGTTAAAAGAGGATGCTTGAGTAAAATTTTGTAAATGTGCATAATGTGAAATATTATGTAATCATTAAAAAGAACGAGCTGCATAGCTACTGTGTATTTAATAGCTTAAATCTGGAAAGAGCCCTGGTGACCATCAACAAGAATATGAATTAACCAAGGGTGGCATATTCATAAAATGGAATGCTGCTCAACAAAAAGCGGGGAGAAAATTCCTGATCTTGAAATAATCTGGATAGATTTTTAAAAACATTGTGCTGTGTGAAAAGATACACAAACACAAACACAAAAACACATTCATGAAATGCTAAATGCAGCAAAACTAATCCTCAGTGGGAAAAAATAAGCAGAGATTGCCTCTCAGGGTGGGGTGGGGTGTTGGGAAGGGAATGACTGGGTGGGGTGAGAGCACCCTTTGTGCTTTGAGTCTCAATAGGGAAGTACACACCTTCATCAAAACTCACCAACTGATGAATAGCTAAGGTCAGACGGCATGTAAAATTTGCCTCAGAAGAAAAACTAAACATTGAACATTAGCTAATGACATGTGTTCAAACTATTTAGGGGTAAGTATACTATATCTTTAACTTTCTAAGGAATTCGTCCAAAAAATAAACAAGAGAGAATGGAGGCTTAGCAGGATGAATAGAGGGAAAACAAGCACAGGTTGAGCATTTGGAATCAGAAAACCCAAAACCTATCAGGTTCCAAAATCCAAAACTTTTTGAGCACCCAACACATCACCACGAATGGAAAATTCCATGCTATGAAACTTTATTTCATCATAAAACTTTACACAATATTTGAAATATTGTATAAAACATTTAAAATAGTGTGTAAAATATCTAAAGTGAAATTAGCTTCAGGGTATAAAATGTATATGAAACATGAATGAATTTCATATTTAACTTGGGTTTCACTCCCAAGACTCCCATACCTAAGGTAGTGGGTAGAAGGGTGTTTTGTCTAAATTTTTTTCAAATTTTCTGTAGTTTAATGTGCTTTCAATACAGTGTTGTGGGGAAAAGAATCTGTTAGATCTACATCAAATGACTCAGGGGTGTCTATAAAGAGTGAGTCCAGATGCAGCAAAAGTATGTGTAATAAGATTGAAATTTTGCAAAATAAACAATGTGTACATTCCCGCATGTGTATGGGTAGCTTCCCAAATAATCCTCTCTATGAACAAGAAGGCAATGATACAAATTAAACGTGGGGTGAAGATGAAGAATGGGAGAAGGAGAGGTAAAGGCAGAATTTGAAAAAGGGGAAATACTTACGTACATGAATAGATGCAAGAAAGATGGTGATGGACATACCTTGGTTAGCACAGGATACTAAAATCCAGATGATTTTAATTTTCATATGATTTTCTGTAATTTTTAAAAAATTCTTTCTACACTGATCATTTATATTTGTGCAATTCAAAAGCTATTTTGATGTTTATTTGGGGACAACAAAAAAAGGAAACAATCAAGAGAGAATTAAATTGGTATTGTTATTCCTTCTTTTTTTTTTTTTTTTCTTTTCCAGTGCTGAGGATGGAACCCAGGGCTCTGAGCAAGCTAGGCAAGTACTCTACTCCTAAGCTGCACTCCTAGCCCCCCAGGTGCTTTTGAAAGCCTGGGGCCCTGTCTACTATGGTCTGAGAAGTTCCTCCTGCAGACTTGACCCATGTCCTTCTAAGACCAGAGGCCCCTTGAAGAATACATTCAGCAGGCAACTGCATCACTCCAGGGGTGCCTGTCCACAGGTTGAAAGCAGCACAATGTCCCAAAGAAAGTACAGAAGATGAGTTTGACACAGATGGCTTCCAAAGGAGGATTGTATGGCTCTGCAGCACAGGGTGGAGCTCACCTGTGCGCACAGAGCAGGGCTCTGATACCATTCCTGGACTGAGGGCCAAGCAGGCAGCAGCTTCAGACCTAGAACCTGAGGGCTCTGGGACAAGCCCTCCAGCCAGGGCTGAGATTTGCTGCTGAGGGGTACAGCCCACTCAGATCTGTGCAAGAGAGAACAAGGGTCACAGACCCCAGCCTTACTGGCTTCCTCAGTGCTGTCACCTGCCAGAGCTCCTCATTGGCCAAACCCAGGTTAGCCAGCCCAATGCACAGAGTTGCCCAGAAAGCTGGAGAGTGGTGCTGGGGTGCGGGGGAAAGGGAGGATGCCAAGGCGGCAGCCTTCTAAAATCCACACCAACAGCAGATGTCCTTCCTTCCCACAAGGTGAAACCTTCACCAACCAGGCAAGTCCTTTCTCCATCCCTCTCCATCCCAAGGGACATAAAAGAGGACCAAACCGATCCACTCAAACACTCTGTGAACCTAAGTCAGAAGAACATGCCTGGCTTCCCTGCTTTTCCTCCTCTTTGTGAATCCCTAGTTCCTCAGCATCTGGGTGGTTTTAAGATGAGGCCAGAAGTAACCTACTGGCAAGTGGAAGGAGGTGGTGGTCTCGGAGGAGTCAGGGAGTGTGCCCCCCATTGTGCACCCCTTCTGCCTCACTCTGGGCCTGGGACTAACCAAGAGCAATGCATAAATATATCAGCACATTATTTAGGGAAACAGGTAACAGTAAACTACATCTTTAAGCAACAGTCCTTTATGCCCAGGTGACACCCCTGTGCACATGTCACTGTGACAGTCGACCTTTAAATCACTTTGCTTCAGCACCAGTCTATAAATTGCTATTTCACCAGGGCAATCTGAGCACCAATTGTCCTTGGCTGAACAAGCTCAACAATTTAAAACAAATATCTCAAATGGCACTCATATCTTTCCCCTTAAAATAGAAGTGAAACCAGAAGAGAAAAAAGAAAAAAAAAACCCTGAGTATTTAAGTTGTTCATCCTGCAATTCTATGAAGCATAGGAGTAAAGAGCTTGCACTGAGGGGTCAGGTTGCCAGATGCTGTTGGCTGTGTGACCCTGAGCAAGTGGCTTAACTGATCAGAGCCTCAGCCTCTCTAATAAAATAGAGATAACAATATTGTTGGTCTCAGGGGCTGATTAAGAGGTTTAGATGAGAGAATACAAATAGTGTCTGGCACATAGTTTGGAATCAACTAATGTTCGTAATCAACTAACGTTCATGGTTTTATTATTGTCAGGTATTAAACATTTTTAAGTGTTTCTGCAAGTCTTCTAAAGTGCAAAGCAGCTTTCTAGGTATTATGTTTCAATTGCATTTCAATTCATTACTGCCAGAAGAATGACAGTGCCATTTAAAGTAACTTTGGCTCACTGGATGAGATCTTTCCAGCTGAGATAAATAGACCAAAAACCAAAAAACAAAACAAAACAAATGAGTGTATCAAACACATAGTCTTCCATGGTGTGTCTAAAGAAAGTATAATTTCTTACCCAAACAATGGTATTTATAGCAACTTATTCTTTGTTTTACTGTAGCAGTTAAGAGCAAGAATTCAAAAAATTCTTCCTAGCATAAGTTGCACAAACTTGTCACTAATTAACTGTCCCACTTATCTAAACATTTGCTTGCCTTCGACTCTGGGCTGTCATCTGCCCCTGGTTGCTGAAGAGCTAACCTCTCTCCCAGCCTGCTTCTGTTTGCTCAGTGGTCTCTCAGCAGGGACCCAGTCTTGTTCTGCTCTGTAGCTTCAGAGTCCATAGGTTGAAACTCAAGCCTCCTGGTTTTCTGATCAATAACTGTTCTTGATTTATTCTGCTCCAGCCATCTGGAAGGTTCAGCCTCTGAGATCTCACTCTCCTCTCATGTATTGACCATCCTCTTCAGTAACTTAAAGGGTTAGAACTTCTTTTAATGAACAATGATATCTTCACCACATGATGTTCTCCAAACAGTATGTTTTAAACAAGGGTGTGTGTAGCCTTGCTGAGCAGGGTGGGGAAGGCTCTCAAGGGCCAGTATTTAAAGCAAGTCTATTGCAGGGATTTGGGGACAGGTGGCCAGGAAGAGGCACATGCTGCCTCAAGTCTCGCATTGGCAGATTATGGGGTGGGCTTCAGAGCCAGGGCTCCTATACCTGTAAGGGCAACTACCAAGAGTAAGTTCCCACTCCTAAAATGATGTGGGTCCTAGGAAGCGTCTGAAGGTGGACTCAGACACAGGGGCCTACTCTGAATCCTGTCACTGGAACTGAGGTCTGCAGGTAGGACTAAGACATAAGTCTGCCCATGAGAGCAGGCATATGAGGTCACATCTGCCACCTCCCAGTGGACCATGACCTTAACTCACAGGGTGTTGAACTCACCTGGTTTTTAAGTCAGGCATTCCAAACCTACCCATCATATGCAGTGAAAATCTGTCCAGTAATGTTTGCATGAGGTAGTAACAGAGAAAAATAGTTGATTGTATTGAAATGATTTATGATGTACATGTGTTCCTTGTGCTGGATGCTTTGTAATGTAGCTTTAATCCATCCCTGCAAACATAGAAACATCGGTACTTGAATAAAGAACTAGAAAGTGGCAGAGCTGAGATTCAAGCTTGAATTTTATCTAATTCATGTTTCTTCTGTGACATGACAGAAGGGCACATCTCTCTTTATACTTATATGTTAATATCATAGAGAGCAGCATTGTGTCCTACATGAAATGTACCTCACTTAGCACTTATAGCAATCCTATGAGATAGGTACAATTGCTCCTTTAAAAATAGCAAAGTTAGGACTGGGCTGTGGTCAGTGGTAGAGCACTTGCCTCACTGGGTTCGATCCTTAGCACCACACAAATAAGTAAAATAAAGGTATTGTGTCCATCTACAACTAAAAATTATGAAAAAAAACCCCACTGTTTTAAAGAAATGGCAAAGTTATCAGGGTGCTGTGGCACATGCCTATAATCCCAGTGATTCTGGTGGGGGACGGGGCTGAGGCAGGAAGATCACGAGTTCAAACCCAGCTTCAGCACCTTAAAGAGGCTTTAAACAACTTAGCAAGACCCTGTCTCGAATAAAACATTATAAAGGGCTGGTGATATGTGAGGTGGCTTAAGAGGTGGGGTTTAGCAAAAGGTCATTAGGTCATTAAGGAATTGGTGTAGTTAGTGAGACCTCATTAGGTCTCCTGAGGCTTGCTATGAGAGCAGCCCCTCTCCCTGTCTAACTTCCTGTCTTGCCATGTTTTTTCTGTCACATATGCTCCCACATGATGTCATCTGCCATAATGTGATACAGCTAAGGGAGTCCTCATCAGAAGCCAAATCATTAGAGCTGCCTGACCTTGGACTTTCAGCTTCAGGTATTCCATTGGTAACAGAAAATGGATCAATACAGGGCTGGAAACAGAACAGAACTAGAGATAAGTGATTTGAAATTTGTAACTTGATTCATGAAACAAGGATTATTTGCTGGAGTAAGTGAGTAGAAAGACACTGGGCTGTGAAGGGGGCCTCCAGGAGAGAGCCAAAGAAAAGTGAGTCACAAAGAGACAGAAGAGGACCACAGATGTGACCCAGGCTCATGGATGAGAGAGTTTAAAGAATAAGATACGGTTGTCAAAGCAAGCCCTGCAAGGAAATCCAGACAATTTATCAAATGTCAAAAATGACAGGAAACCTGCAGATGTGCAACAAAAGTGGATTAAGAACTAGATTTTTTTAAAAAAACTGAAGACACTTTATGTAGATAGTTAACAAGTACAGAAGCAAGTTTGGAATTTATCTAGGCATGGACTGCTTAAGCGAAAAAAAAAAATCCCTAAAATGAGAGCTACGTAAATATGTTCTTTTAAAAAGATAAAAGCATGGGAAGTGGGTGCTTTAAAAAATGTGATTTCAATAATATTAATTTTCCTTTATGAATAGAAGGAAAAAATAAAAAGTGGTTATAGCTATTGAAAATGTTATTACTTTAACAATGTCCATTAGTTAAGAAGGAGCAAATACTTAAATTTCTTTCTGAATCTGCCTGAAACAACAAGAATCTGTTAGGTCTCTTTTCATTTGGGAAAAAGAAAAGATTCCATGAAGATAACTGAACTAAAGAAAGGGAGCTGCACCAGCACCTGTAGAGACTGTTCCTACTTTCCTATTCAGATTAGATTTCACGGCTTCCAGGAGAAACTTACGCAAGATGTTTGGCATGAACTTGACAATCAATGCTCATATTTTAAAAGCAAGAGTATTAGCTTAGCAAATTTGTCCTAATGCCAAGGAGGAAAATGGCAACAGTGACCCAAAATGGTTCCAGTGGCTGATAATCTATATAAAACAAAAGTGATGTAATTGGAGTAATAATGACTATTGGTGATAAGAATAGTAGAGGAACTTGTTTGCTACTTTGGAAAGGCCTGGGCCCTGAGTTCAATTACATAAACATCCTTTGTAAAACTTGCTTCACAGTCAGGAAACCAAAATTCAACCACTGTAATGGCAAAAATATTTTCCACATTCTTAACAAAATCCAGAAATCTAGGTCAAGCATAATCATCATCCCAATTCTTTCTGTGTGCCTGAAATAAAACTGTGTATCTATCCACTTACTGATACCCACCTTGCTCCAAAAAGAATTAAATGTTAAATTTATTTTGTTTATAAATATATATCTTGTCTTAAAATTTATGGTTTGATATATGACTAAAATATGAAAACACACATTAGTAAAGAAAGCTTAAATTTTCAAAGCAGTCTCTTTTGGAAAGAAGCATCTATAGAAGACAATCCATACATGAGAGCAAAATATGGCCTTGGTAGTCACTTATTTCAACCACTACCCAAATATATATAAGATCGACCATTTGAGACCAATAACAGTGAAATGAATTACCTTAAACATTCATTTAATTCTGATTTTAAAAAGAATAATTACATTAATTATAATATGTTATAATTATTTAACCTATAATGTAATTTTCTTTTTATTCCTGAGAGAAGCTTATGCAACATGCCTATCTATGTTTAGACTTTAAGTAAGAGCAACATATTAGCTTAGTATAGGTTGCACAGATTTTGTAAATAATACTACTAAGTATTAATCTTGTTATAGTTGTCTCAAATCATTTTCTGGAAATTAGTAGTTTTCAAAACTCTTGATTTTTTCTTATCAGTTCACAAGAGTAAGAAGATCCCCTCATGCAACCCCTTTTAACTGAGATGAAGGAAAGAGCTTCCTGTGGAGGCCAGATTAGAGGTGAGAGAGGCAGCAGGTTGTCCATTTCCTTCCCAGCATCTAGTCTACAAGCACAGTGGGAGTACAAGGTGGTGGGGTTGGATTTGGTTGGAATCTCAAGAGAGAATTATAAGAAAGAATTCTTCAGACATCTAGCTACTCAGGGAAGACCCTCAGGAGCAAGGTCTCAAGGCAAAAAGAGTGACAGTATTATATCACACCTTTCCTTTAAGGAGGCTGGTAGTTTTCCACTTCACTATGGGTGAGCCATCAGAGAACATGGTTCCTCACAAAGTGACCTTACTAGAATCTGTTACCTAACAAACCTTGAAGGAGCACCGACAGGAATATCAGACTTTGGAATATCAATGTAGTAGAGGAGACCACCGTTGACTGACCCCCTAAAGTCAAGTAAAAATACTTCCTTTTACCCACATTTCTCCTCTTTGGAGTTTGGCTATCAAATGACAGTGGCTTCCAACAAATAGAATGATTTCCTTTCCCCCCTTCCTCCAATCAAGTAATGAAAATATAAACACTGTTCACCATTTCAAATTATCTTAACATCTTAGAAAAATTACAAAATAACTTTTGTTAATGTGATGACTAGAGGTATTGCTCCAAGATTGGCCTCTGTCCAGTGATTCTGCTGATGCTGAGTGCTTGGTAAGAATCTATAATGCAGAAAAAGGTGCTGAATGGGTTGTCTTTACAAAGCAAAGGAAGGGGAGGGAAAGACACAAAATATGCCACTGGATTTAACCTTTTAAACTTCTGATATTTATTAACACAGAAAAAGGTATTTGGGGCTGGGATTATAGTTCAGTGGTGGAGTGCTTGCCTAGCACCCTGGTTCAATCCTCAGCACGACATAGAAAGAAAGAAAGAAAGAAAGAAAGAAAGAAAGAAAGAAAGAAAGAAAGAAAGAAAGGAAGGAAGGAAGGAAGGAAGGAAGGAAGGAAGGAAGGAAGGAAGGAAGGAAGGAAGGAAGGAAGGAGAAAAAGTATGACTTTCCTATCTCTCTTCATCGATTGATTTGATGTCCTTAATGCAGATCAATCACTTGTTAAAGAAAAGGCATTATTGGAGGGAAAAGGGGGGCATGCTCAGTTATCATTTATCATGATAAAATTGCTTCCTATTTTTCAGGAAATCACGGAACTACACCAATTCTGTCAATGCTTCATGTGTTAGCTTTCTGCAATGATCACAGCAAGTGCAAACAATGGTTGTGAGGTAATCAACTGATGAGAGAAAAGTTTTAGAGCTCTCAGTCTATGCTTGTTGCCCCACCTACACCCAGTTTTGGGGTCTCTGGGAAGGGAGCATTCATGGTGGAAACACACAAGGAAGCAAAACTGCTCATCTCATGGCTGGGAAGCAAAAGAAAGGAAGAGGAGGGGGCTGTGGTCTCACAATTTCCTTCAAGGGCAGGTTCCCAGTGACTGAAAGAGCGTCACTTCTTAAATGTTCTGCCTCCTATCAACAGCACCATGCTGGGCACCAAGGCTTTAACATGTGGGTCATCAGGAAACATTCCCGATTCAAACTGTAGCACTTTATTAACATACCGATGCAGTGAACATATTTTAATAACTGCTCTGATTGCTTGATAAATAGGCATGATGCAAATGGTTACTTCCAAAGCAGCATCTCCCAGATTGTGTCACAGGGAAACTAGTGAAATCAAGGTCTCCATAGTCAGAATGAACATTCTGTATGCTCCTCTCAGAGACTTCTAAGGAGTATTTCTATATTAAGAGCCTATTTGAGCACAGGACTCTATTTCTCTGAAATTCCAATAAGACTTGAATTCCCCAACCCTGTTTAGGATCCATTATTCCAAAGTCTCTAGAACAGTTCACTCATTCAAGTAAAGTGTCCACTTGTGATTTGCTTTTACTAATAGTTTGCAAAGTAAAGCTTTTCCTCATAGATAATCCTAAAACAAACTTCTACCTAGCCCTTATTTGAAACATCAGAAGGTCAGAGTGAGCAAGGTCTCAACCAACAAGGGTTTAATGACATAAATAAGCCATTGCAGAAATGGTAGGAAATCCTCACACCCACTTATACTGGCACACTTCTTACTGAACACACTTAACACTTTTCTTCTCTGCCTACCCTGACCAAGAAACAGTAAAACACCTGCACCCAGTCAATGGCAAGACCTTGAAACTTCTGAAACTTGCCTGAGTGCTCTATCCTCTTCTTTCCTCCTCCCTCATTCTAGATGCCTCCATAACATCTCCTTCTCCCATTTGGAACACTAGCTGGGTGTTTGCTGGGTTGTTTCTCTTGTCAAATCTGTTTTTGAGAAGAATCTAACAGAAATCTCACCATGACTCAATTTTCCAATGAAGTTTTAAATTTTATCTGTCCTAAGATATTCTACTAGGAACAAATGTACTGTCAAGCAAATTGATAAAGAATAGAGATATTATTTTAGCCAAGGAGGACTTTAGGAATGATCTAATTATGACACTAAATAATACCTAGGACCAGAGAGATGGTTCTAGTACCCAAGATCACACAACTAAGTAAAGACAGTGTCAAGATCTCTCAAATTTCAGGCTAATTTACCAGACTCCCAGTCACCCTCTTCCGAAGGATTTAGAGGAAAGAGGAATTAAGGCTGACACCAAAAGATTCCATGAGAGTGTCACTCTCTAGATAGTCATAATCAAAGTTCTTGTCTCAGTTTTCCTCTTTGTGCAACTAAAGGGACAAGGCAGAAGTTCCAGACCCTGTGGATATCCAACAAGCTCCCATTCTGTGCTTGTTTGTGTCCCTGACACCAGAGAGATGTTAAGGGGAAAAGGGTGAAATCCCTGCTGCACGGACCTGATATTCTGATGAAGACAAATCAACAAGCAAATAAATATGCTTGTTTAATGGCAGGTGATGATCAATTCTATGCAGAAAGAAGCAAGGGAATGGAAGCAATGGAGAACACTCTTTTGGATGTGGTAGTCTGCAAAGGCTGAGAAGATGAAGCATAATAAAGTCCTGGATTATACAACTGATCACATAGGAAGACTCAGGAAAGAAGCTCCCAGGCAAAGGGAACAGTGAAGGTAAATTACGCAAATAAAGTCCCTGAAGGGTCAGGGCACAGGAGTACCAGACAGGACCATGGCATATAGGATTGTGAGCCAAGGTAAGTCATGGTCAAGAGAGTGGCCTGATTTGAATGTACTTTTTAAAAGGACAGTGTGAGGTAACAAATTCAGAATGGGTGTGGTGGGAACAGAATGGAAGTAGCAAGATGAGTGAGCAGACGATTGCAGGGGACCAGAAGTCTGGTCAGCCCCAAACTGGAGAAGAGTTAGGAGGAAAGAAAAGGAAGGTTGAATTTCAGTGCTTTCAGAATAGGACTGGGTTAACATTGGACATGGCGGGTGAGGAAAATTTTTAAATATCAAGGTAAGTCATGCTCTAGGGGCAACTATTGCTAATCCCTACCATGAAGGAGGATCAGGGAGTGGAGGCTCGGGCACAGGTGGTAGGAGCCGAGAGTTCTAAGTTGGACATTTTAGATTTGATGTGCCTCCAATAATGCCTAAGTAGAGAGATCATGTCGAAAATTTGGTACCCAAGTCTAGGACCCTTGGGAAAAAGACCAATTTGGGCAGCAGTAGAAAGCATTTAGTTCATAGGGTTTGGAGTTACCAGTGAGGCTAGGGAGAAGAAGAAGTTAGGGCAGAGAAGAGAACCAAGGCCTGTGTCCTCAAGCATTTAAAGGTGGGAAAGGAAGGGGAACCAATCAAGGAGACTGTCAGAAATCTACCCATGCAGCAAACGAAATAGAAACAAACAAATACAAACTATGTTCACAAGATCCTGAAGCCCAGAAAGAAGAGTGATCCGTGTCCATTTTATCAGCTGCTACTTAGTAAAAGCACATGCTTAGGATTGGAAATCAACCATTTGGTTATTCAATACAGGATTTGCTGATGAATATAGGAGAGCAAAAGTAGAAATGGTGTAGAGAACTATTTTTAAAGAGTTTTACCATGGAAAAGAAGGGACATAAGACAATAGAACCCCCTCCCCATTAGTGCAGGGAGGCCTTTTGCTAAGTGGGAGAGTCTAGAATGCTTGTATGTGATTTGGGAAGATCCATGGTGGGGAGGGGACTAATGATGAAGAAAGACGGCTCAAATGAATGTGTGAACTCCTCGTGATTGAGAGTAGATGGGAGCCAGCACACAGTAGCAGGTTTCCTCCTGAGAGGAGCAGAGATGATTCACCCACCATAACCAGAAGGAAAGTGCAGAACCTAGATTCAGAAGCAGCCAATGAGCTAGCTATATTTTTATTACTTTTATTTTTTCAGTAAAATAAGGAACCAGATCACCAGCTGGAAGTGAGGATGAGGAGGAGCCTGTGATTTAGAAGAGAGGGGAAGCATGAAGCAGACATCTCAAAAACAGGAAATCAAGTGCTCATTTGAGAGATTTGGGCATGACTGAAGCAAAGATGCCTTTCTTGGATACAAGAGGAGCATAGGACAAGCTTGGGGTTAAGCAGAGTTGGGGGTACAGTACTGGGGGTGTATGCAAAGAAGGGCTGAGAGGGATGCTCTGCTAAGCCAGGTGGGTGGGAGTTTGGGACCTGGATGTCAGTGTCCAGGAGGCAGGAGGGAAGGATGACTGGAGAGAGCAACAGACTGAGCAGGCTGCCGGGGCAAGTGGTAGGGACCAGAGAGTGACAGGATAAAGTTATTGGGCTTTCCAAGCCTAGAGAATTACCATGCAAATACAGGAGTGAGTTAAGAAGGGTGGAAAGGTCGATGGGATTCAAACTATTCACATGTGGAAAGGCCAGAGTGTTAGAGAACCAGGTGAATTTGTAGCTTCCAGGTGTGATGCCAGCAGTAGAGGTGAAGAAAAGAATCTTCACCCATGTAAGTCCTTGATAGGAATCGGGAGTTAAGGAGAAAACTGCACAGAGAAATTCCAAGAATGGTAGCATACCCTAGGCCTCTACCCACTAATGACCCTAGCCCAACCTTCCTAATTGTGACCACCAAAAATATCTGTAGATATTGCCAAGGGTCCTCTGGAGGCAAAATCACCACCCAGTTGGGAACCTCAGACCTATCCTAGTAGCTCTGCTGCTGTTCTTCTTTCACCTTATAGGTGCTTTATAAAGCACCTAACCTGACCAGCTTTTTCCAAGAACATATATCAAGTTGCCCTATCATCCAGTATTATTCCTGCCTCACCCACGACCTGAACAAGGGAAAAATCACTATTTGTCCATGAATCTAAACAGTGATAGATGGTTTACTATAGACCTCACTTGTCAATCCAATACCTACAGCTAAAATTTTTAGGATGCAAAATTAAAGTCAGAAATTAATAAAATCTCTAAGTGGTTCTATGAAAACCAGCCACACTTGCCTTCTCCCAAAAGCTACTCTGCAGATTCCATCTGGGGTGGTACAACTATCATATTCAGGAAACTTGTGTGAATTCACAACAGGACAAATACACAAAGAGCACACACCTGGGCCACAGGCTGGCAGAGCGCCGGATGATTACACCACTTACAATGTCATCACTGTGTAATCCGACCCTCCCTCTGTCAGCACACTAGTCCCAGCCAGAATCACTGATTTCCTAACAATGTAATCACCCTGTAATCTGTGTGTTTAAGAAAGGAGAAGCCACACACATACAAACACGATCATACACCATTTCCTTGAAGTCACCAGCATGGCAACATCTAGAACAAATAGCTTCCTTTGGGAAGGTTCATTTCACCATAGTTAACCATTGATGGCTGGTGTGATCCTTCCACACACTGGGATGCTAGCAATCCAAGCTAGGAGTTGAAATTTCATCAATAATTCATGTAGTAGATACTTCTCCTCCTCAGGAGTTGCTCAGAAAGAGCTGGTTTCCCAAAGTTCTGTAGACAAGCAAGGTACTCTTATGGGTGGGTGACCTCCATTGACGTAGGATTCATACTTAACCCTTTCTTGAATGCCTAGAATTCATTCCATTCTCAGGATTTCATTTGAACTTGCACTTCAACACCAAAGGTCAAAACTTGCAAAGACCATTATCAAGTAAACGCAGGTATTCGACAGGTTCACCCTTTCCCTGTCTCACACCTTTATCTGCTCGTTAATTGGATGGTCATTGGACTCCAACTTTTTCTGATTTGGGCAATAGAAAATGAAGCTGTCAAGGCAAAGAGATCTTATGCACTGTTAATAAACCACTCTTCAAAGAGGTGTGTGGGAGGTGAAATCCTAAGCTGAAGCAATGCCCAAATGATCTGTGGCCTTTACATAGTTTGCACTCCAGCCCTCTGAGATTACAGCTGGCTAATGGTTTTCTGAATATTTCTAGAATAGAATTCCCCAATTTTGTCAAGGAGAGCAGAACCATAGAGGTGACAATTGCGAGTCACTGAGTAGAGCTTTCAGCACTGTCTCCCATTGAAGTTTCAAGGGGTGTACTTTCCAGATGAATCCGAGACAATGCTTGTCCTGTCTGTTCCCTCACAGGGCCTGAAGGGCAGGGGATGGGCACCCCTCCACTGTTTTCCCTTTTCTTAGTAGCCTCATCACTTCTGTCCTTGCTTACTCTCTTTCCGTTTGTGGAAGTTAGGGGGTTGAAAAGGAGAACACATTTTCAAACTGGAATTTTTTCATACAAAGCTGCGATTGAACTTAAGGAAGTTCATTTAATCAGAGAGCAATAGACTCTCTGAGGGAAGTTTGTCATCAAATGAATAGCAAGGGCATTTCTTCTGTCACTCATTTATTTGGTTGAATAATATATCAACAAGTAAATATTGGACATACTATGAATCTATTTTTGTGCTATGGATTTCAGATAGGAAACAAAATAAGTGGAAGACATTCATTTATCCAACAAGGTTTGAGTGCCTACTATGTATCAGGCCCTAAACATTCACAAATGAATCAGATTGGATCATTGCTGATAAGGTACTTGGTCTAATAGAAAATACATTTATGTAGATAGGGTTTCTCACTCTCAGGATTATTAGCATTATAGATAGATTGTCCTACATTGTGGGGTCTTCCTGTGTATGGCAAGATGTTTTACTGCATCCCTGACACGTAGCAATTGAGCAGAGTGCATACTGTTCCCATCCCCAAGTTGTGACAGTAACGACAAAAGAAAAGTATCTCCAGATACTGCCAAATATTTTCTGGAGAACAAAATTGTTGCTCCCCACCCCCATAAAGAACCAAAGGCAGGCATAGACAAACATTTGCAACCAAGTATACTAAATTTAGCAATGGACACACACACACACACACACACACGTATGTAAACTATGGTCATCACATGGAAGAGAATCTAAACATCTCTCCTAGGAAATAACTCAGAGGCAGGGTTTCTTGAATAGGACCTTGTAAAGAAAGTAAAAATTTGGTGGGTAAACCCAAAAGATGAGTGGTAGACTGTGCCATCCAGGCAGAAAAATCATGTGCATCAAAGGAAGAAGATCAAAACCTGTAATAAATTGGAAGCAGTTGAATAAGAACAGATCACAGAGGACGAGAGGCAGCTAGTGAGAGACAGTGATCTGGCAAGAAAGCAGCACCCAATCACTGGAGACTTTGAAACTCTGCAGAATTTAGTTTCCTCTCATCTATAAAAGACGGATGCATAAAGGGACATGACATGAATGATTTTTAAATATTTTTATTCCACCGAATGACATTGCTAAGGAAAATAGCAATCTAGCATAGAAAATAAAAGGCACAGGAAATGTTACTGAACACATAGCCACATCCTGTGTATGTGCAATAAAGGCAATGGCACAGGGTTGTCATTATTCGTATATTTTTAAAAATAAACCATCCTTATGAATAATATTAATTCCATTGTTTTTAATATTGCATTTGTTTTTAATATAACAGCTTCTGATTCTTTCATGTGAACCCACCATGCTATGAATTTTTCCAAGTCAGAGCCTGGCATCTGGCTGTTCATGTTTCAACATCTAGCAGAGAATCTGGCACATTCAGAGCCTCAGTGTTATTGGATAAATGTCAATTAGAGATTGACACACTACTGTAAAGAAACAGCAGATATTTTTGAACAAAGAGAAAATATTTTTTATTTTGTAGGTTTGGTCACCTCTATTCCAACTTTTTTGTTTGGCACTTTTAGTGCAAATGCAGCCATAAGTTATATCTAAATGAGTGAGTCTGGCCATGTTCTAATAAAACTTTATTTATAAAAACAGGAATCACACTGGATTTGGCCAGAGGGCCATGGTTTTCTGACTTCTGTTGTTGACAAATGTTTCCTTGATGTCTTGAAGAGCAGCAGTTAAAAGTATTTTTTCCCATAGCAAACACTCACAAACACAGGGAAGCCATGTTCTGACTTTGAGTAATTCACCAAATCTTACATGCAGAGCCTCTTGTTCAAGGTTATCAGGTTCTCTTGTTCTGAAACCTCGTATCTGAGGAAGAAAACTTAAACCCAGGACATCTAAGGGCCGAATTCCCTGTACCCACTCTACTTCAGTTTTGTGAGGAAGTAAGTCAGTTTTTCTGGAGTGAAAGGAATGCATTCTAGAACTAAAAATGAAGTATTCACAGTACCAAACTAAGGTGGGGATACTTGGCAATACTGCCATATCTTGTAACATGCTGAGCCAGCAGGGCTGTAGAACCAGCAATGCACACCTCAGCTAAGTCTGAGAGAAGCACTGAACACCAAAGCTAGGGTCACTCCAGTACTCCAAAAGCGCTGAAGGAAAGGGAGTGCATAGCAACTGACTTAACCCTGGAAAAGCAAGCAATATTCACTGGAACTTGTATTCATTGATAAGGAGGGCCTGGACACCCCCTGGATGAGAATGGCTTTCCCTTAATAGAGTTGTATCCAAGACCCAGCTGGGAGATCTTTAAGGATCTGTTTCCTGTTGATTTCAGAGAGATTTCCCAAAGCACTATAGTTTGGTTCCCAGACACAGCAGACCTTGTAACTCAATACTAGTTAAAAAGTCATCCACATCTCTGGGACTCATAGCTTCCCATAAGGCAGAGTCTCCACCTCCCGTTGTTCCCAAGAGTTTCTCCTGCTCTATAAATGAAAGGACAAAGACAAGTCGAGTTCACCCAGCAGTCCATGGAGGGCCTGGATGGTTCTAGGTTATTGGATTTTATTCCAATAGAAGTCAGGGCAGACTTTTCCAGAGAGCTTGACATCAGTCTTTCTTTTAGGAAAGATGCTGACTGAAGATGTAAATGAGAAGACTATAGATACAGTGTCCCCATTATCTGCAGTTTGCTTTCCACAACTTCAGCTACCTATGACCAACTGCAGGTAGAAAATCTCTTACTGTGCCTAACTTATAAATTAAACTTTGCCATAGGTATGCACATACAGGAAAAATCACAGAATATGTGTAGGATTTGGTTCTAGGTCATGGTTTCAAGTATCTCCTGGGGATATTGGAAGTTGTTCCTCAAAGATAAGAGTACTGTTGCAAATGGACATCTCCTTGTGATCTTACAAAACTCTAAAGAATATTTTTAAATTCTGAAAGGTACATACTAAACTTCATTATGACCAAAGAGTTGATATTAAAGATAAAATAAAAGGCAGCAATTACACACATAGGTGGATTGTTTTTGCACATAGAAAGCAATATCTAAAAGTAGGTCTTGTCTGACTCTGGGTCTTAAATGTTTTAATTAAAAGGTTATGATTATAGAAGCAATGCACAGTCAAGATAAGGCTGGTAAAGGGACTCCCAGCAGAGATGTCATATTGAAAGGTTTCAGAATGAAGAACTCTCAGCACCCTGCAAAACTCAGGATTCTAGCTCAGCGGGTGCATGTGCAGAAAAAAACCCAGAGGAGTCTGTGGAGGACATGGTACCTCACCCACCTTTGCCTGTTTCTTTTGAATATTCCTCGTTCTCCATCTTTGTTCCAAAGGTAGTGAAGGGACTCTGGGAGCACGTTAGCCTTTCAGTACAAGCAAAGCAATTCACATGTCAAGGATTCATGTTGCAAACTCACTCAAAGCCACTTGGGGCTTTCTTACTCTTTACCAGCCTGGGCCTTGGTCACCTTTAATCACATGGTTCTCACTGTTGGGTGTGCTGATAGCCCTCCCTGACAGAGAGCACAGAGCTGAGCAACCGGCTTTCCTTATCCTCTGTGAACATCATGCCATCTGCCCCAAGCAAGGCCCCGCCCATTCTCATGCTCCTCAGAAGCTGTTGGAAAATCCCTTTTTACTCAGCTCTACCCCTTTCATCATCCCTCTACCCCTCCCATGAGAATGGGAGATGTTGATCAAAGCTGTAGAATGAACAATTCAGCTCAGTACGGGGGTCCACACCTATGATCTCAGCTGGGATTTAGTCTGGGAAGAGCCACCCCAAGGCATTCCAGTGGTTCCATTTCACCTTCTTCTGGGCTCATTGCTCTCCCAACTGTACAAATCTCTGAGGATCCAGCATGCTAAATCTAACTGGAATCTGAGCCTTCTGCTTTCTTTAGTGAGGCACACTGCATACTACAACCCTGTGCTAAACCCTCTCCTTACACACTCACATGCATTTTTTCCTTCAATGGCTCCATTCTCTAAATGTTCTGTCACCAAATTTCCTCCTCACCATATGCTTTTTATCCTAAGAAGTTGGACGCTATCCTCACATGCTCCATGTTGACCTGCCCTTCATTCATTCTTCATGGCATGAGAATTCCTGTGTTTGGGCAGGGATACACCCCAGGGAATATGAAAAGGAATAATGACAGCCATCCTGCTTGACCCAGGTACCCGCTTGCATCTAACTCTCTCTTTCATCTTCAAATGAGACCAGGAAGCAGAACCAGGGAGTTTTTCTCTGTGCAGAGCACATACAACCACAAACATGTCAAAACACAGACCCTGAGCCAGAGGTGCAAGCAGCTGTGTGAGGTTTCTCCTCCTTTCTAAAGGGAAGAGTTTGGACTTATAATGACAAAATTGTGTAGTACCACTTTAAAAACCTATGCTGATCACCCCCACTGAGAAGAGACCAAAACCATGGTGGAGGCTAGTGAGTGCAGGGATCGGTGAGAAAGGGTGTTTTCCTCTAGTGCACACTCCACAGGGATGTCTTGGCAGAAACAGAGTAAACTCTGGGGGGGGGCTTCAGGTCCCACCTCTCACTACATTGCATGCCACATGTAACCTATGCTTTATGAGTGGATGTGATCCCAACATCATCCATAAAATAAAGATACTATAAACAATGCCAGAAATAACCACATAGATTCCACACCACACCCCTAAATCCCTGCATGGCACATCTTCCAATTGAGAAAGAGGCCACATATGTGAACAAGCAACATAAATAGCCGCAGCCTCCATAACTTTATCCTAAAATGTAAGAGGTAACAACTGTTTTAAATAAAGTCCCTCAGGAAAGAATATACAGATATATAATCGTTGTAAAGATGTTCAAAGCAAACATTTCGTGTAAAGGAAATAGCAGATGCTGAGCCTCAAGCTGGAATCTTGATTAGGAAAATCTGAATTCACATATAAAGAAAGCTATTACCTTAATGTGAGTGATTCATTTATTAAGAAGCAGGAAGCTTGTCCTTAAGACAAGAACATCTATCTATTCATCACTCACTGACTTAATAGTATCCACAATATTATTCCTTGTAGTTCTACAATTAACCTTTAGTCATACCATTTTTCTTACATAAGACTTATCTAGATTGTACATAAAACTTGTGTATATACGCAAGGTCTTTGATCTGGAGCTCCCATTCACACAGGGCTATGATTGTGAAATTCTAAAGAGGGCTGAAATTCTCTGATGTTGGAGACAGAAAAATCATTATGTTTTGCCATGTTATTCCAAGTGGTAGTGCTTTCAGTTTAATTAATGGTGGTAAATTGCTTAGTTGAGTGATTTCTTTAAGGATGACTGTTATATCAAGACAAATGGATCTGTTCCTAGGCCTGGTAAGTACAGTATGTAAATGGCCTGAACATTTGATCAAATTGTATGGTTAATCCTCTGATTACCCATTGAGAGACTGTTGCAAGAATAATTACAGTACCTGGTCCTATTCATACACATTGCTAATCCTGTTTTAAAATCTCATGAAGCAATTTGACTCTATAATACACTGAGACTGAAGTTTCTATAAATATGATAGACATTTGCTTTAAAAAAAAACTGTTCTGGACACACACACTTTATACACACACACACACATATTTGCTTTTTCAAAGTGCTTTCTGCATTTGATGTGTTTATTCACAAATGTTTGCCTGAGTTCATCTATTTCAGAAAGCCCTTTGGTGGAGTCAATGAGTGTACATTAGGGAAAAGCAGATTGGCCGAGGAGAGTGTTTGTACTTCCCTGACTCTCAGTCTCGCTTACTCCAGTTTTCCCTAAAATTGATGTCTTAGATGTCATCTCCTCTGAGCCGTCACTGAAGAACATCAAAGTTGAGGTGGAATAGATTTATCTGTACTCCCATGTGCCCAGGGTTTCCTTCAGGCAAGTACTGATGTTTTAGAGAAATGAATGAGATGTATTGCTTCTCTCAACAAACTGGCAGGTAAGTACAAAGCAATGAGGGTTGTTTTTTTTTCATCTTGACACAAGTAAAAATTAGCCTTTCTTAGCCCAGAAAAGGTGCTGGGCTGAGAAATCTGCAATGGTTCCTGGGAAAGATTGGGTCCAGCAGTTGGAAAGACAAGAATCTAAGCAGGAAAAACAATGTGAGCAAAAGCAGGAATAATTTAGACCTTTGTCTTAATCCTTTTTCCATTGCCATAACAAAATAACTGAGCCTGGATAATGTATGAAGAAAAGAGGTTTATTTAGCTCACAGTTCTAGAGACCGGGAAGTTCAAGATTGAGCGGCTATATCTGGCAAAGGACTCCTGTTGCAACATAACATGGCAGAGGGCGTACCATGGTAAGAGCTTGTGTGAGAGTAGAGAGTGAATAGGTACCAACGAGAGAGAGGGAAAAAGGAACTGATCTGCTTTATAACAACCCACTCTCAAGAGATCGAATGCAGTCTTGAAAGACAGATGTTGATTCCTCTTAACGGCATTATCTCCCCATACCACTCCACTGTCAATCAAATTTCCACAAGTTTCAGTGGGAACAAACCACCTTCCAAAGACTCTTCCAGAGACGGCCTGGTGGAGCAGGCAAAAACTAGGATCACCCTCAGTGATCCCTAAATTAGGTCATGTGGACTTATTCTTACCAAGCATGGGTCTAGAGCAAAAATGGCATCTCAGCATGGGACAAGATGGTGACCAAGGTGAGTTAAAGCTATCTCCTGCAAGATGCTCTCTGCCAGATCCAAATTATGGTGAGAGAAAGCAGGGGACTGCAGATAGAGATGGGATGGAAACCTGGGATCTTGTTTAGCACTCACTCTTAGCATCCTTTCTCAGTTTAGAGGATGTCCAACATTGTGAGTTGTGATAAGGTCAAGACTGCTCCCATCATGGGGAGCCAGCTCTTGCCCCCCTACCTCCTTGGCAACTACCGCATAAGCAGGGGACTTAGGCTTTGTGGGTCCCACCCTGGCTCTGACTCAAGAGCTGGCCAAGCAGAGGAATGGATGAAGCCTGGTGGACCCTTGATAGCAGTCCCCTCTGGTCCATAGAGATGGCATTCTAGTGGCTGCCACAGGGGCAGCCAGACTTGATGATGTCAGGGTCACAGGCGCAGTGATGTGGTCATGTGACCTTGTTCCCAATCTGGAATGTCATTTTAGAGACCGTTCCTAGCTATCAGGCTACCTCTACAGTCCTCCCAGAGTCTCTGTGTTAACTTGTACTTTAGAATACATTCTTTTTCTTCAGAAATTAACCCAAGTTGGTTTCTGTTGCCACTGAGAATTTTGATTGAAGAGGGTGGATGGAGCCTCAGAGAGTGGGCAAGGGCTCTGCTTCAGATCTGCTTCTCCCAGGAAGCATCGGGTCTTATTTGTCCAAACTTATCTTGACCCATTACCTTGCTTATTTGTCCATAACTTAAAATTTCGAGGTAACATTAGCACAGTACAGCCAGGCTAGCTCATCCACCTCTTCAGAGTCCCTCTCCCTCCTTTTCTCCCTAGTTCTGTCATCATAATCTACACATGGAGCTGTTTTGGAGAATGGCAACGTATGCAATGAACAGGACACAAGGGCAAACTTAACAGAAGATATAAAACAGATAATAGAAGCTTATTGTTATGTAATATGTGTTTATTAAGTAAAGTCAAATTAGGAATTCTGCAGCAGAAAAAGCCTACTCAGAATAAAAGATTCCTTTGCCATCTCTCATATATTTTTAAAAGTCCACAGAATTACAATTTCACTAATTAAGAATAAACCTGGAGCAGGACTAGGGGAAAGAAAATGAAAGAGGCTTCTGAGGGAATCCCAAATGTCCTCCATGGGTGCTGATGCAGTGTCAGTCACTGTCTTGTTCCAGCCCCACAGCTCCACTGACCATTTGATTCACACTGTCTTTCACTTCAGTGTACAGCAGTCCTGCCTTATCCACAAGGGACACAGGCCAAGACCCCCAAGGATGCCTGGAACCTCAGATAGAACCAAACCCCTGTATGAACTGTTTTGATCCTGTACATAAATGCATATGATAATGTTTCCCTTATAAATAAAGCACAAAAAAGATTAACAATAATAATTAATAATAAAATGGTTAATTATAATAATGTACTATAATAAAACTTATGTGAATATGGTCTCTCTCTCTCTCTTAATCTCTCTCTCTCTCTCTCTCTCCCTCTCTCTCTCTCAAAATATCTTACTGCACTTTATTGCCCTCCTTGTGATGATGTAAGATGGCACAGTGCTCCCATGATGAGAAGCAGTGAGGTGAATGAACCTGGCATTGTAATGCAGCATCTGGCTACTATTGACATTCTGAGAATAAGTCAAATTTTAAATTGCTTATTTCTAGAATGTTTGTTCTATTTAATATTTTTGGTTCTTAACATATTGGAAGTAATTGAAACCCCAGAAAGTGAAATGACAAATTTGCTGGGCAGTGGGGGAGCCACCTGGGGAGGATCAAGGTGGGAGTGGGGAGGAGGATGGGGACTACAGGTCGTCAGTGACAGGGCAAGGGTCTCAGGAATCTTTGGGATGCATGCAGGATGGCCATATGGAAGATGCACTGTAATAACCCTGTTCTCTGGCTTCCAACTCACAAGTGAGCTCCTTCACTACAACAAAACCAATGGCCAAAAGACACAAGAGCAACCGTACTGGCATCATACATAGCCATGAGAATCCAGGGAGAACAGATGGTGCTGGATTTAATGTAGTGCCAGGGAGTTCATTACTGACTTTTATTCAGCATCAAACATAAAACACTACTCCAGGTTACAAAACATAACCCTCATCCTATTATAAAGACTTAGTAGTAAATCACACAAGCTGGGATATTGCCTGAAGAATTGCAGCGCTCCAACCTCTGGGATAGGGTGGAGAAGGGATGTGAGGTGGCCCCATTAATAAGCTTTAGGGTGTGAAGTCTCGAGCTGCATTCTTAGCTCTGCTCACACTAACTTTATAACCCTCAGCAAGTTACTCAGCCTCAGTACTCACCTGTGAAATGTGGGTAACCCCAGTGTATCAGTCTCACATGGTGGTTGTGAGCATTTATGTATAAGTGACACATGATGAATGTGAGTTTCCTTCCTCCCCATTACACAAAACTCATACAGGCTACTGGTTCTTTTTAAACTTTTCTTGTTTTTAAAAATGATTAGCAGTAACAACTGCTGCCATGCTGTTCCCAGAGATGCTATGAAGACACATTGTATAAGGTTGTTCTATAGTCTATAAATGTTCATCTTCTCAGCATAGGATTTACATGGAAGTAGGTGGGTTTTTTTAAAAGCCTTATTTTTCTATATAGAACTTCCTACCTGAGATAACATTGTCATAGCAACCATGTCTGATAGAGAATTGCTACTTAAAAATAATGAACTTGAAAATAAATGAGAAATTTTAAATGTTCTCATCACAAAGGACAAGTATGTGATATACTGCATAAGATGTTAACTTGCTCAATGTAGCTATTCCACAATGCATGCATATTTCAAACCATCTTCTTCAACACTATAAACACATCAAATTTTTATTTGCAATTTAAAAAATAAATTTTAACAAAAGAAAAAAAATTGCAAGTTAAAATTTAAAAAAAAAACTAGGCACGGTGGCATATGACTATAGTCCCTGCTTTTCAAGAGGCTGAGGTAGGAGGATGACTTGAGCCCAAGAGTTAAAGGCCAGCCTGGGTAAGATAGAGACTCTGTCTCAAAAGGGAAAATAAATAAATAAAAATAAATCTAATGAAATAGAGACACATCTCTTTCTATATTGGGTAAAATTACCAAAACCCACAATTACTTTGCAGGAACTTACCTGTGGTAGCAGCCTCCAAGTTCTGCCCCCCCAGGGCCCCCACCTGCCAGAAACACCTTGTCTAGCCTTCTCCCACACTGTACCAGAGTTCGCTATATGAGAGTAAAAGGCATCATGTCTGCCTGAGTCTCTTTCTGTCTTGAATCACTCACTCTGGAGAGGAAACTGGCTGTCCTGAGGATACTCAGGCAACCTTTGGCAGTATCCCTATGGTGAGGAACTGAACTCTCAGTCCACACCCCCCCAGGAACCAAGTCTGCAACAGCCACATGAAGTGAACTCTCCTTCAGTTGACACTTCTATGAAGACAGTCCAGTCTGACTGACAGCATGACTGAAATCTAATACAAGAACCTGAGCTAGAACCACCAAGCTAAGTGCTCCTGGATTCTTAGCTCACCAAAACTGTGATGTAAGTAGTTGTTATATTCGGCTAAGTTTGAGGTAATTCATTACTCAGCCATAAGCAACTAACACATTACCTAATTAACACACACAATCACACAATACATGAGCACACACATTCATTTAGAAATTCCTGGAACACTATTTCAACCAAATAAACATAGTGCATTCTGGAGTCCTGCACCAAAATTGTCCATACAGAGGCTCCATTCTGTCATTATGTCCTTTAGTCCTTCAGTCAAGAGACTTTAGTTTCGATGTGAGACTCATCTCACATCGAAATCCATTATACGTCAGTATATTCTAAGTAGAGGAAAAGAGGCCCTCTTGACTTTCATTTTTATCAAGGAAGGACAAATATAAATGAAAGTATTTGCCCTTTCTAAAGAGAAAAGACATCATTAGATTCATCCCCTGGGACAAGAGAATTCAATTTTTTTTTCTGTAGTTTGACTTAGTTTATTTATTTATTTATTATTGGGTCTTCTTAATTATACATGACAGTAGAACACATTTTGATATAATTATATAGCAGGGAATATATCTTTTTTTCACAATGTAGATTCACACGATTCATATAATCTTACGTACACATAGGGTAATACTGTCTATCTACTGTCTTTCCTTTCCCCGCCCACTCCCATCCCATTTTCCTCTACACCATCCATACTTCCTCCATTCTCCTCTTGTCTGCCACTGCCACACCACCTGCCCCCATTATGATCATCATCCACTTATCAGAGAAAACATTCGGCCTTTTGTTTTTTGGGCTTGACTTATTTCACATAGCATGATATTCTCCAACTCCACCCATTTACCAGCAAATGCCATAATTTTATTCTTCTTTATGGCTGAGTAATATTCCATTGTGTACATAAACTACAGTTTCTTTATCCATTCATCAATTGAAGGGCATCTAGATTGGTTCCACAATCTTGTGATTTGTGCAGCTATGAACATAGATGTGGCTGCATCACTGTACTTTGCTGACTTTAAGTCCTTTGGGTATAAACCGAGGAATGGGATAGCTGGGTCAAATGGTGGCTCCATTCCAAGTTTGTTGAGGAATCTCCATACTGCTTTCCAGAGTGGTTGCACCAATTTGCAACTCCACCAGCAATGTATGAGTGTGCCTTTTCCCCCACATCCATGCCAACACTTATTATTGCTTGTGTTCCTGATAATAGTCATTCTAATTGGAGTTAGATGAAATCTTAGGATGGTTTTAATTTGCATTAAGAGAATTCAAATTTTATAACCTGTGAAAAATCTGCCCAACAGGGTGCTTAGTATATGGTAAGAAATGAATAAGTGCTTACTGCCTGGTCTGTTAAAGAGGCTCCTCTGAGGCATTTATAATATTGTCTGTTATTGAAAATGAATCAAAAAGCAAAAATAGATGCATATATTAACTAGTATGTTTTTAAACATCTGGAAGATTTTATAAATATCCAAAGATAATGATACTATTCAGTATTTATGTAACATCCACGATAAAAGTACATTCATAAAAGATTAAAAAGATCATGCCTCAGATCTGCCATGACCTATTACGTTCTGCATCCATCATTTAGTTAATCCCCAAATTCCTCACTGTCATCATAAGATGAAACACTCTTGGTCAACAAAATGATTTGCCTATTTAAAATGATTCATAAAATAAAACTTTATTTCAGATTTAAACTGTAAAATCTGGTAACTGAGTGATGCTCTAGTGAAACCCAGTGTTCTAAATACTAATAATATTAATTACTAATAGTAATACTTAGTAATACTAAATACTAATAGTAATGAGATTAAAAGCATGGTGAGTACAGGAGATGAAGACAGAAAATAGAATATGTGGTTCTACCCTGACTGGTGCAAATTTGGAGAGCTGATCTACAATTTGAGTTACTAACACTGTTTTGAAATAAGTTAGTCATGTTTTATTATGGATTTCATTATGTTACATAATGAAAATCTTCATCATAATACTATATGGAAAGTAGAAGGGTTACCTATGGGTCTATAAGAAGAAAGACAAGCAGATACGAAGAAATGTGGCATTGACGTTTTCTGAATTAAATAAATAAACCCAAACTAAATGTCATCAAATCAGCCAAGTACTAAATAACTGCTTTTTGGAAAACTTTCTTCAATCTGCTGTTTTGAAATTGATTTGAATAGTACTTAGAATTCTATTTCCTGAAATCTCAATTCCTTCCTAATTCTGACTTGAATCCTCAGAATTCAATGAAGATAAAACATTTAGAAACATTTCAAAGGTTCAAAAGTCAAGTTGAAACTAAAACCACTAAAAGCATGTGACCATTTAAGTATATGCAGGAAACAACAATTAAAACACATTATAATTTTTAAAAAAACCAACAACCTATTTGTAAACTAGGAATAAAGGGAACTTCCTCAAACTGATAAAGGGAATATGAGTGAAATATTGAATGCTTTGCTTTTCCCCTAAGATAGAGAATAAGGCAAATAATTCTAGCCTCACCATTCTATTAAAAATTGTACTAGAAATCCTAGCCATTGCAATAAGGTGAGGAAAAGAAATAAAAGGCAATAAAGATCAGAAAGGAATGAGCAAAATGGTCTCTGCTTATAGATGATGTCATGACTTACTTAGAAAATCTAATGAAGTGTGTAAAACAACCACTCAAGCTTATGTGAGGATTCATCAAGGTCCTAAGAAATAAGGTTAATATAAAGAGTCAAATGTAATTTTAATACTACAACAAAAAATTGGAAAAAAGAAATTACTCTAAATTTATTTTACAATAATACCAAAAGACATATGATACTAAGGAATAAATTTAACAAAAATGGTGTCTCTACACTGAAAACTACAAAATATTACTGAGATAAAAATTAAATACATGAAGAAATACATACTATGTTCATGGATTGGAAAGCTCAATGTTGTTAAGATGTCAATTCTCACCAAATTGAGCTTTGATGCAATACAATAACCCCAGCAGACTTTGTATAGAAATTAGCAAAGTTAATCTAAATTTTCTACAGAAATTCAAAGGACCAAGAATAATGAAACCAATCTCAAAAAGGATCAGAGTTGAAGGCTTTATGCTATTTGACTTCAAGATGAACAATAATCAGGATAATGTGGTATTGGCAGAAGAATTTATAATAGGTTATGTGATTTTCTCCAAAGGAGCCAAAGCAATCCAATGGGGGAAAGAGTAATCTTTTTAACAAATTGTACTGTAATAGCTGGATGTCTTTGTGGGGAGAAAAATAACACTGGGACCTATATCTTACACCATCCACAAAAATTAACTTGAGATGGATCATAGGCGAAAATGTAAAATCTAAACCATGAAGCTTTTTAAATTATTTGTTCTTTGTAGTTGTACATGACAGAAGAATGAATTTTGATTCATTGTACACAAATGGAGTACAAATTTATTTCATTTCTCTGGTCATACACAATGTAAAGTCACACCATTTGTGCAATCATATATACAAAGGGTAATGATGCCTGTCTTATTCCACAATCTTTCCCACCCCCTTCCCACCCCTCTTTGTTTCCCTCTGCACAATCCAAAGTTCCTCCCTTTACTCCCTCTTCCCCCCATTATGTATCAGCATCCACTTATCAGAGAAAATATTTGGCCTTTGGTTTGGGGGGATTGTCTTATCTCAGCATGATATTCTCAAACTCCATCCATTTACCTGCAAATGCCATAATTTATTCTTCTTTATGGTTGAGTTATATTCCATTGTGTTATATACCACAGTTTCTTTATCCATTCATCTACTGAAGGGCATCAAGCTTGGTTGCACACTCTTGCTATTGTGAATTGAGCTGCTATAAACATTGATGTGGCTGCATTACTGTAGTATGCTGATTTTAAATCTTTTGGGTATAGGCCAAAGAGTGAGATAACTGGGTCAAATGGTGGGGCCATTCCAAGTTTTCTGAGGAATCTCCATGCTGCTTTCCATAGTGGTTGCACCAATTTGCAATCCCAGCAGCAATCAATGAGTGTACCTTTTCCCCACATCCTTGCCAACACCTATAATTGCCATCCTCATTGGAATGAGACGAAATCTTAGGGTACTTTTGTTTTGCATTTCTCTAATTACTAGAGATGTTGAACATTTTTCATATATTTGTTGATCACTTGTATATCTTTTTCTGTGAAGTGTCTGCTCAGTTCCTTAGCCCATTTATTGATTGGGTTATTTGTATTTTTGGTGTTGAGTTTTTTGAGTTATTTATAAATTTTGGAGATTAGTGCTTTATCTGAAGTGCATGTGGTAAAGATTTTCTCCCATTCCATATGCTCTCACTTCATGTTAGTGTTTCCTTTGCTGAGAAAAAGCTTTTTAGTTTGAATACATCCCATTTATTGATTCTTGATTCTATTTCTTGCACTTTAGGAGTCTTGTTAAGGAAGTCTGGTTCTAAACCAACCTGATGAAAATTTGGTTCTACTTTTCTTGTATTTAGTGCAGGGTCTCTGGTCTAATTCCTAGGCCCTTGATCCATTTTGAGTTGAGTTTTATGCAAGGTGAGAGATAAGGGTTTAATTTCATTTTGCTGCATATGGATTTCCAGTTTTCCCAGCACCATTTGTTGAAGAGGCTCTTTTTGCCATTGTATGTTATTGGCACCTTTGTCTAGTATGAGATAACTGTGTGTGGGTTTGTCCCTGTGTCTTCTATTCTGTACCATTGGTCTACTTGCCTATTTTGGTGCCAATACCATGCCACCTTTTTTTTTTTTACTATTGCTCTGCAGTGTAGTGTAAGGTCTGGTATTATTATCCTCCTGCTTCACTCTTCCTGCTAAGGATATTAGCAATTCCAGGTCTCTTATTTTTCCAAATGAATTTCATGATTGCTTTTTCTATTTCTATAAGGAACATCATTGGGATTTTAATTGGATTGCATTGAATCTGTATAGCACCTTTAATAGAATGACCATTTTGACAATATTAATTCTCCCCATCCAAGAACATGGGAGATCTTTCCACCTTCTCAGGTTTTCTTTAATTTCTTTCTTTAGTGTTCTGTAGTATTCATTGTAGAGGTCTTTCACATCTTTTGTTAGATTGATTCCCAAGTATTTTTTTTAGGCTATTGTGAATTTTGTAGTTTTCCTAATTTCTCTTTCAGAGGATTCATCACTTATGAATGGGAATGCATTAGATTTATGAACATTGATTTTATATCCTGCTACTTTGATGAATTCATTTATTAGTTCTAGAAATTTTCTCTTGGAATTTTTTGGATCCTCTAAATATAGAATCATGTCATTGGCAAATAGTGATAGTTTGATTTCTTATATCATTTCCCTTCAATTTCTTTGGTCTGTCTAATTGCTCTGGCTAGAGTTTCAAGGATTATGTTGAATAGTGGTGAAAGAGGGCATTCCTATCTTGTTCCAGTTTTAAGAGGGAATGCTTTCAATTTTTCTCCATTAGAATGATGTTTTCCTTGGACTTAACATAGATAGTAAACCATGAATCTTTTAAAGTGAAGCATAAGAGTATCTTTGTGATTTTGAGCAAAGAATTTTTTAATAACAATCTTTTTTTAAAAATCTAGACTTCAACAAAATTTAAAAATTTCTCTTCATCCAAAGATATTACTAAAAAAATGAAAAGGCAAGACAAATTTGAAGTAAACATTTGTAAAATGTACCTCTGATAAAGAAATCATATTCAGATTAAGTAAGAACCTCCTAAAATGCAAAACAAAAGTAAAAACAAGCAAGGAATTTCAATTCTTCATTAAAACAGAAATATACAATGGCAAAATGTCAACATCACAAGTCATTAGGGAAATTCTTATTAATACTACAGTGAGATACTCCCAGGTACCAGCCAGAAGAATTAAAATTAAGAAAAATAGATAACAATAAATATTGGTGAGAATTTGAAGCAACCATATTTCTCGTGTTTCGGTTGGTGATGTAAAATGGTACAACCACTTTGGAAATCATGCAGTTGTTTAAAAACTAAACATACAACTCACCCTATGATCCAGAAATTCTACTGTTAGGTATTTTGCCCATGAAAAATGAAAGCATATTTCTATAAATCATTGGTTTATGAATGCTTACAATGATTTATAATATCCATAAAACAAAAACAACCCAGATGTTGTCTATACAAGAATGGATAAAAAATTGTGGCATATCAATCCAATGGAAAGCCACTTTGCAATAAAAAGAAATGAACTACTATTTGCTCAACAATACACATAAATCTAAAAAGAATTTTGCCAAGCAAAAAAAAAGACCTATGCAAGAGAACAGGCAGCATGACACAGAAGTTCCACAACAACAACAACAACAAAAAGTTAATTTGCAGATGACAGAAGCAGAGCTTGATGACTATGAGAGGACATTTAGGATGACCGTGATGCTCTATATCTTGATGAGGTTTGCATTATATACATGATATATACTTTTGTCGAAATCCAGAGAATGGTGAAATTAAGGTTTTCATTTCATTCCATGTAAATTATATCACAAAAGTGAATGTGCTGAAGTTGAATTGAAAGGCATTTCTTTCCATGTCAAAGTCAAACATAATTTTTAAATGAGCATTAACGCCAAGTTTTCATTGAGATAAATTTATGACTATTTGAGGCAATCTACAAAACTCAAGGAATCATAAATTTGTTTACAAATAAAAAAATTAAATAACAAATACAAAGACTTTTTAAGAGTGCCAGTCCAGAGGCAGCAAAAAGTCTGATTTCCTTTACAGAGAAATAATAGAAGAGAAATAAAATCTTACAAAACAATTAGGGAACCTTGGAATTCTAACTGGTGATATAGCGGTGATTCCAAGTTCTGTAGGACAGAAAACCTCAGTAGGCAGTGGATTGATCAGGAGTGAGTAGAACTAGGGCTAATGACAAGGGCTTACTTATATTACACAGCACCTGATAGTTTTCTAAGAGCTTCCAGATGTTTTCTCTTGGCTCTCATAAAAGTACTTGTGAGACAAACAGGGCTTAACATGATCCCTAGGTTATAGAATAAGCTGAGATCTTGGGGCTGGAAAGTGATGAGTTGGGGCTAGAGGGTGGGTCTTTCTTCTCTCCATTTTCCAGGCAGAAGGCAAGCACTGCAGAAGCAGAACACGCTGGAACAAAGATGGGGACCACCAGGACCAGGAGAGCCCTACACAGGTGTTCCCAGCTGAGGATAGGGCCACATCCTGATGAAACATTTCACAGGTGAAAATGCATTTAATATACTTCACCTACCAAACATCACAGATGAGCAACATGGTTCAGTGCAGATCATCAGTCATTCCCCCTTGTGATCACGTGGCTGCTGGCCACTGGGGCTCACCATGCTGCCCAATATTGAAGGAAAAGCTCTGACCCCATATACCCAGCTGGGCGAAAAGATCAGAATTCAAAATTTTAAATGCAGGATCTACTTAATGCATGTTTCTTTTGCATTGCTATTGAGTTCAATTGTTAAGTAGAGCCACAGTAAATTAGGGACCACCTGTAAGCAGAGGATGACTGTTACAAGATTAGATCAAGAAATCAAATCAGATGGATAGGGAGGAACCTGGTGCTTGAAACCCCCAAAAGCAGATGTCTGTTTAAATGAGAGAAAACTGCTAGTGCCCTAGAGGCCAGATCTGGGTGCTTGACTCACCAGGGTTCCAATCTCAAACCCAGCATTGCTAGGTGGCCTCCTCCAAGTCACAGTCCCCTCACCTGAGAAAGGGCAATTGCCCTTCAGCACTGAAAATTCATATTTTTTTCCTGAAGAAGGGCTCCCTAAGTGGTATGAGCTTTGAGCCCCAGGGAATCAGGATCTTTCTCTGCACTACATGAATAGTAACTGCTCTGATCTCCCAATGCAAGAAGCAGATTTCATCACTCAAAATGCAAATTCTGCCCCTTCCACATCGCACAAGGTGGGAAGTGTTCAGTCAGTAACCAGCACTAGGATTCCTAAGGCCTGTATGAATCCAACTGGATTAATGAGGCATGGTGGGAAGGGGTTGTACCTAGATCACACCTCCAGGATCTTACTTGCCCCCAGGGGATAATTACACATTAGTATGTGCACATTGTTCTAAGCATTTAACTTACAACCTTAAGGAATCCTCTCAAGCCCAGGAGTGAGATCCTTCTAACCAAGGCAAAGTGGTAAATTGGCTCACCTAAGGCCACACTGCAAACATGTGGCAAAGCTGGATTCAAATGCAAAAACCCAAAGCCCTGCCCTAAACATGAGTCCTCTGTTGCCTTTACAAGTTAGCAAGTAATGACAGTAAGAATTGTCATCCCTCTGCAATGTCAGGTTCCAAATCCAAGGATTCAACCAACAGCAGATTGAAAATATTTGAAAGAAAATATTGTCTGTCCTGAACATGTGTAGATTTTTTTCTTGCTACTATTCCCTACATAATACAGCAAAGCAACCATTTATATATCATTTACATTGGCAGGTATTACAAGTAATCTAGAGATGATTGAAAGTGTACAGGAGGATGCACATAAATTATATACAACATCATACCGTTTTATTGAAGGAACTTGGGCATTTGTGGATTTTGGTGCCCAAGAGGATTCTGAAACTAGCCTCCCATGGATACTGAGAAACAGCTGTACTTGTAGAACACGGCAGACTGTCACAGAATTTCTTAGAGTTCAGTCTGTTAGTGTTCAAATGCCCTTAAAGAGAGGAAATTGTGGGACTTTAGGTGCCAAGATTACCCCCTGAGTTTAAACAAACTTCACCAAGGGTTCAATTCCCCCAGGCCACACAAACCTGTCCTTCTATGATACACCAGCCAGAACTTCATTATTCAGATTGGCCTGTCTGGTAAATTCTTTTCTACTCAGATCCTAAACCAGTTACTTGGCAGAACTGGAAGCCAGTGTCTTCAGGAGGGACTCAGCACACATAAAGGTTCCTATTCAACAATGTTCAGCATTCCACATATTGTGGTTTCGCTCACTCTTATAGTAATGCTACAAGGTAAGCACCATTATCAACTCCTTTTTACCTGCCAGGAAATTGAGGTTCAGAGAGGTAAAGAAACCTGAACAGGTCACACAGAAATTGATTGGTAGAGCTAAAATGTGAATCCAGGCATCCACTCTAGCGTCTGCACTCCATGATCCCCATTGCTCTGCCTCCTACATGGAGCAGAATCAGAGACAATGGAGATGGAGGTGACAGCTAGCATTCATGGAACACGAGATTTTTGCATAAAATAGCAGAAAGGAGGGTCACAGATGAAAGAAAAGGCCCTCCTGCTCTGACTCTCAGACATAGGGTCTTTGGAAGCCTTCCATCATCCCCGTCCTTCCATACAGAACAAGCCTTTGCACCTCTCTAATGACAGGCCTGGTCACTCCCTTGTGATGTCACTGGAAAAACCAAAGCTTGATCTCATGACCCACACTGGCCAACAGAATGTTTGCCCAAGGCCTGGCTCTTTATGAAGAAGGTGAGCTAAGGGTAGGAGTTGATTGTTTATGTAGATTTCAGCTTCAGGACAACTCTGGCCAGCTTTCCAGCCAACACATGGGTGAGGAAGGTCAAAACAATAACAAAACACCCTTCATTTGAGATCATAGTAATTGCTTGATTATACAGTGCATTATGTTATGCCTTTCTGGGGCTCCACATTCCCTGTTGGGCTGCCAGATCTCCTGCTGGTCTCTGGGTGTGGCCCACAGAAACTTGTGGTTTGCTGAAGGGTTTACTTGCGCAGTCAGGCTCTCTCGCCTTGAGAATGGGATGGCCTGACAAACAGAGGCTCAGCGAAACCCAGCCCCCAAAATCAGGGCCAGTTGGATCTGGAGTTGAAATGTGGGATCATGTTAGGATCAGAGAGACGTTCTGTTTGGTGGTAACATCTTTCCCTGTCTGTGAGACGTCACTTTCTTTTATTTTCTTTATAAACAAAAATGATTACTTCTGTGTTGCTTGGTCGCTCAACAAGGAAAGAGGAACTCTTTCTATTCTTTATCGGTTGCTGTTTATTTAGTGTACAGAGGTAGAGTTTAATATCTGTGGAAAATCCTGTGCATAAACTGGAAATTCTGGCTTCTTAAGTAATCTGTTTGTGAAATTTTATTTTGGGATGCCTAGATTCTCTTTTCACTGATTGTCAAAACAATGTTTGAAGTTGACGAGGTGTGTGTTGTTTTGTTTTTCTTTAAAAGTACTGTAAAGCTGTACTTGAGCATTAAGATTAAAGTAGTTCCTTTTTCTTTTCTCTTTTTATTTGTTTTCTTTTTATTCTTTTGGTGCTGGGGCCAAGAGCATGCTAAGCGCAGTTTCTACCACTGACCTATACCCCCAGTTTAAAAGTTTTTGCTATGCAAAAGCTTTTTAATCTGGTGGCATCCAGTTTACTGATTCTTGGTTATATTCCTTGAGCTTTCAGGGTCTTGATGAGGAAGTTGGTGCCTGTGCCTATGTGATGGAGTGTTGACCTAAGACGGTCTAATTCCTGTGATCGTTACCTGGGCCCCTCATCTGTGGTACCTTGTTATGGCAGCCCTAGCCAACTAACACACTGATCAATTAATCATCTTAGTGGCCATGTGAAAATAAGGTACAGGAGGACATTTGGAAGGATCCAGGAGAACTGCCATATGCAGGTGGATCCTTCATCCGGTGTTCTGACACCCGGAAGGTCTCTTCTACGCAGCGACTACCTTCACAGTGCTGGGACCCAGCTGGAAACTAAACTATGTGGTGGATGGCCTGCTGAGTCAAAGTCAGAACAAAGGCAGTGGAATTACTTTTAACTTTCCATTGTGAGACTAGAAATCTGGTAGGTACATAATAGGTACTTAAGAGATATTTGTTCAGACAAGTGAGCTAAACCTTTGAGAACCTGGTGAATTCTCTTCTCCTGTGTGGAGCTTCAGAATTCCCTTCTATCCATAGTTGGAACTCCCTTCTGCTTTCCCAGAGCTGCATCTCTCTCCACTCCTTTAAGCCTCTAAAACTACAGTTGGGTACTCTTTCTTTTGAGAAACCCACTCTCTTTACAGTTACAAAATCCCATTGATTACTTTCCAAAGGATAGGGTAGTTTTGCCTCTGGAAAGATTCCTGGTAGATGATTATTGTCCTGTAACCAGAGAGCCAGTGCTACATCTGGACAAAAAACTGATCTTTCTCAAAGGTAGGTTGTACCTTCTCCCCAAGGTTAATTTTCCTCCCAAAGGAGAACAGCATCAGATGACATGGCATGTTGAATCATAATTTACAAAGCAGACAGACACACGTTATCTCATTTAGCTTCACACAACCCAGCATGGCAAGTTTTATGAACAAAGATGATGCAGGGAAGGTAATGTGATCTTAGTGTGCAGCTCTCATAGCTACTGATTCATTTACATGGTCTATCTACATGAAATCCCTATTCATTTACATGGTCTAAGACCCATGAGATGGGCCAAGTTATTTATATCAGTGAGAAGATTTATTATGTGGACATTTCAATGTAGTGTGCTGTTCCTACATGTGAGTAAGCGTTCAGGAAAAAGTCAACCCTGCTTTGATCAGTTGTGAATATATTCATGTGTTCATTTTGATGTGGCAGGTAATCTGATGTTCAGGGATGCCCATCCCAATATGTCACCATGCTGGATTTTATTGTTGCTGGAGACTCCTGGCCAGTGGGCACATTCTCTTTAGCAACATCCAAAAGAACTCTGATCAAGCCAAGTCTGAATTAACGACTGGTACATTTCACAAGACAAAGATCCCTGCAAATGAATTCAGCTATGAAGACAGTATCACAAGCTGCAGGAAACAATAAAAGAGTCACAGCCTCTTCTTGTCAGATGCACTTCCATCTTCCCATTAAGCCCACAAATCCAGGTCCTAAGAAGTGTTGCCAATCACAGATGCCTCAGGACAAGGATAGTTATTTTTTTCTTCATTTCTAAGCAGGAATCATGGAATACAAAAAACACTAACAGTTGAGACACCATATGCGAACCCCTTAGTGTCTGTGTTTCATGCTGAGTGGAAGCTGCCAGTTTTCTTTGTGCATCTTCTCAGCAGCATCCAGGGAGCTGCTGAAAGCTGGTATCATCTCAGATTAGCTCTTCTGTTGGAACGACAGCCTTTGAAAGATGGCTTTCATAGAGCATCCTATACCAGGAAGGAGGGCACATGAACAGGGAAAGAATGCAAACTTATATGACTGGATAGCCTCCCCTCCCCTACCAAGGAGGGTCCCTTTTAAGATATTCTTCATTATATTTGGTGCTGAGGTCAGCAATAAAAAAAAATGGTATATTTGACTTCTTCCAAATTAAGAAAAGTTCCAGTGTCATTACCAGTTTCATCAGCTTTTGTATTGTTTTTGCATTTGTTCAAAGAGGACCTTCCTGTTTTACCACCTGTCCAAGTTGCTTCTGAGATGTTTTGGTGGTCTGGAAAATAGGATATAAACACCTTTCATGATGGTTTATTTCATTCCTAACTTCCTTGTAGCTGGCATTCTTAGGAGGAAGCAGATTGGCAGTGAATATATGATGGAATCTGAGCCATGCTGTGGGTTCAGCTTCATACACATCACACCTTCATCAAATAAGCCAACACTGGCTCAGGGTCAAACCCAGCCAGCTTCTTACATAGATGCAGCCCACCAAAATGGTACTCTGGGCATGCATAATAACTACCCCAGCTGCATCCCCCTCCACACAAATGTGTGCATGTGCACAGACAGAAAAATACATCCAGACTGCCTCCCTTTTGCCCATCCCATGGGATCCTCCTCATTGCAAATCATGTTTATTCTTTGGACCCCATTGGATTTTAAATTGCTCAGATATTCTGAACTTCCATTTCTGACTCAATGGAGAATTGAGTTCTGCTGATCTAATGGAATTGATCTCAAAATATAGAACAAGAGCAATACAAATAAAAAGGGACCAAGTTTTAGAGAAAATAGCGAGACCAATAGAGCACTTCTATCATGTAACAGTGAAGATATCAATTTCCTGCATTGTTTTCTTGGTTTCTATGAAAGGAGATCAGCACTTTGTAAATATCCTGGCATAGGGTGATAAAGACAGCAGAATCAATGAATTGATGAAACCTTGGAGGGAGGCCTATCCAACTCCCCAAGTTAGCAGAGGAGAAAAATCAGATGCAGGTAATTAAAATGTTTTGCTTAATCTCACAGTTAATTTGTAGCAAAACTAGGGTTGGATCCTTGGTTTCCTGGTTCCTTGTCACACTCTTGCAGAATCCCAGGGTTCTGAGGAATGCTCCAGTCCAGCCAGTCCTGCAATGTCTGAAGGCCTGCTACATATACACCAGCATGGGTCCCACTGGGGATCAGATCTCACAGCCTCCAGGACAGCCTGTTTGCCTTTTTGACATCTCTGAATGCTGCAGAATTTCTTAGTTTCCATCCCAGTCCTACTTTTGATGTCTGAGCCTTACAACAGAAACTTTCTGTGCCTCCACATGCCACACCTTCAGAGTTGAACATAGCTATTTCCTCTAGTTTCTCTCTCCTTCTCTTTGAGGCTCAGGGTCAGTCACCTTTGCCATACGATCTCTATGCTTTTGGTATATTCTGTCCTTGTCGTCTTAAATGCGGTCCCCAAACCAAATGCCAAGGCAGTAGTGCTCCTTTTCCTCTAGGACTATGTTCCAAGGCCCCCAGTGGATGCATGAAACCTTGGATAGTACCAAACCCTATATACATCATGCTTTATTCTCTACTTACAGACTATGATAAAGTTTAGTTTATAAGTTAGGCACAGTAAATGATTACAACAATAACTAATGATAAAATAGAACAATTATAACAATATAGTTCAATGAAAGTTATGTTAATGTGGTCTCTCTCCAAATTTTGGAATTTTCCATTTACTATCTTCAGAATTTGGTTTGACCTTAGGTAACCAGTCACAGAGAGTATAGCAGTGGATAAGTGGGACTTCTGTACTCTAAGAGTGATTAGACTAACCCAGAGAAGAGAAAGGCAGCTCAGCATAGGAAATACCCTCCACGATGTGAATGGAGGGAGCACACATGAGGGGCTACCTCCTGCCAAAAACCCCAGATTCTGCTGTACCTGCTGCTGCTGGGCCACACTGCACCCTGTATACTAATGAAGTTAGTTATCTGAACACAAATGAAGAGATTTATATTTAAGTTCTTAAAATGACATTCTTATGCAATATGAGGATTGTAGGAAGTAATACTGTATTGTGTATTGTAAATTTGCCAAGAGAACAGATTTTAGGTACTCTAGACACAAAAAAAAGAAAGAAAATAAAGAGAGAGAAGGGAGGAAAGGTGGGTTACTAGGTATAATGTACTTAATGTAGTAATCACTTCATTATGTTTACATTAAAGTACCATGTTTTGGCACTTTAAAAATATACAATAAGGGACTGGTGGGTACAGCTCAGTGGTTGAGTGCTACCTAGCATACTTAAGGCCCTAGATCAATTAATTAATTAATCCCCAGCATCACCATCCACATGTGTGTATACACATATATACATATGTGTAACATATACATATGTCATGCTCAAAGATAAATATATACACATATGTGTGTGTGCATGCGCGCACACACACACACACACACACACGCTTGCACAATAAGGCCTGGGGCATAGCTCAGTGATAGAGCATGTGTTTATGTGCTTAGCATGTGTGAGACCCCAGGTTCAATCCCTAACACACAAGCACACAAACCAGTAAAATTTTAAATTAAATAAAAAGTAAAATGTCACTCTATCTTAGCCTTTCTTTTTAAACATTTTTTTTATTGGTTCTTTTTAGTTATACATGACAGGAATTCATTCTGACATAGTTATACAAGCATGGAATACATCTTGTTCTAATTCAATGCCTAGTACCTCTCCTTCCCCTTCCCTCCCTCCAGCCCCTGCTTCTTTCACTCTACTTACCTTTCTAACATTTGTCCATAGTTATTATTTAATCAATTTCTTGTGGATGTACATGTTGGTGAGATTCAGTATTATCCTTTCCTTCTAACTTGTACAGTTGAGGACTTTTGGATCTTGATACTGACTGCCCTTCCAAAGTGTGAATTACCGTTGAGCAGAACAGAACTGTGTCTCATGGCTCAGCTACAGCATATCACCAAGTTGCTTCTGCTCATTGCTCAAACCTGCTTTGTCCTTTGTTAGGGAACTGCTACCCTACCTACCTCTAGCCTACATGTCTTCACTTTGTACACAAGGATATCATTATGGAGACTGTGTCAAGTGTCTTGCTGAACATGCCATGGTCACAACATTTTCTTGACCTACCAGTCTAGTGGCCCTGTACAAAGAAAAAAGGAATTTGCTTTAATGTTATTTGTGCCTGTGAACCAAGATTTGAGCATGTGCCACCGCTGCCCAGCTTCTAGCAAATATTGACGGATAGGCTTCTGCCCTGCCTGTCAACTCTGCCACATAGAAGTATGAAGAGCACTTGGTTGATTTAAAGGGGGAGGTTGTCCCTAAATACATGGGGTCTCAGTGCTCCAATTCCCCCAGGGCTCAGCTAGGCATGTTGCCCAGGAGCAAAGCAGCCCTTTCCTTCATGGATCCATGGAGGACAGAGCATGGAAGAGAACACTCCAGGGCTGCTCCTCACATGGTTCCAAAGGAGACTGGGCATCAGGTAACTTGCCCACTCTGCTCCTCAGGAAACATCCTTGGGCCTTCTGTACCTTCAGAATTCCTTACCTCTGGCTTTGCTTGATTTTAGTTTACCTCCTGTCTCCCTGCAAACCTGCTCCTGCCTCTCTGCTGTCTCCACAATACTAACAGGAAGCATTCACTCTTGGGTGTCTCTGGGTCAGCTTTATGACTCTGTGTTGCAAAATGACCCCACACAGTAACAGAATTCCAATCTGTTAATTTCAATCCAGGAGAGCCTTCCAATCCAACCAAAGGAAAACATTTACAAAGCCTGTGATCCCACCTTAGACCATCAAATGTGCCACTCATCAGTCTGGGTTCCAAAGGAGAGTACTTATCCCCCCCTAATAGTGATGTATGAGCCCTCTGTGTTTGCAAAGCCACAAATCTTCCTGATCAGAATGCCATTTAAAATCATTACAAATAGGTCTTTAATCTCCACCTTCAACACAAAGGGGCTCCTGTCACATTTTTTCAGTGGTTTATTGCATAAATATTATTTTTGCCATCATTCTTCAGCATGTAGGTGGGATCATCGCCAGGAGGAAGAGACAGTGATAAACGAGCCTCCAGGTGTTGCTGCCCTTAAAAAAAAAATCCTTTAACAAGTAGTTATGAGGACTGAGGTCATTTTTGGAGGCAGCTATTAGGGAAGGTTCTGCTGTAGGGGATTCTTAAAGAAACACTGTCCCATTTCATAGTTCTTGGACATGCATGAACATGGTTGCTCTTGAGAAGACAAAACACAAGGTCTGTAGATTGAAGCCGGTTGAATGGAATACAGTCAATTCTGCTCTATTCCAGCAAATAATATTTGGTGCTTGGAATGCAGAGAGCACTATACATACTGTGTACTTTTCAAAGCACTTGATCTGTCCTAACAACCTAGGGTAAACTCAGATGTTAACTCCTCCTAACTGTTCAAAGACTCAAATTCTGAGAATTTAAGGGACTTCATCAGAAGTGCTAAGCCAATTCCTTGGAAAGGTCAGAACTAGAACTATTATTTCTCTGATGGAAGACAAAGATTTTTCAAGGAGAAAGAGAGGTAAGATGAAAAACCAAGCTACTGGACCCAAACAGACTTGGATGCCAGTCCTAGCTTTTATTAAAAGCTAGGTGACCTTGGGCTAGTCATTCAAGTGCTCTGCTTTCTATCATGTTCCTGACCTGGAAAATGAAAGAATTTGAAGATCAGGATGGTAGGGAGAGTTAGAAGGATGCATGTACTGTGCTTGGCTTGTGCTAGTTAGCACCATAATACCACAGGTTCTCCACTAGCCTTTATCTTCCTTGCTACACAACAGTGTTTTTCACAGTGCACCTCAAAAAATGTGTGTCATGAAATGTTCTCCCAAGAGGGTCTCATCATTAGGCAAGTTCTGGGTCCTGGCCTATTTTATCACCCTATTTAAATTAAAACCTTACAAGCCCCACCAGATTTTAATCCCAATGAAGTCAGGAATTCACTGAATTCTGGCACATAGTCAGAACCTACTGAAAATTATAAAAAGAAAGTAAATACATGAAAGTCATAAGGAGTCCTGCTTTGAGGGGGAAAAAAGCTTATTTAACTTTGTGGAATTTAACATTTCCAAAACTTGTACAACAGTGACCATCCTTCTCTAAATAACTGATAAGCTACCTGGGATGTGCTGTTCTAGATAACAGGGGCATTTCCAGCTCCTTTCTTGGGTGGAAAATCTCCAACAAAGGAACTGAAATGAGATAGAACCCAATGGGGTCTCCATTTCAGTCACTGCCAATTTTACAAGAAGCTCAGATAGATTTTCTGATTCATAAAGAATGGGAAACATAGAAAATGCAAATGCTTATGTCACTCTTGGTGTGTAAGTACACAAATAATAAAAATAATGATAATTAAGAAGTTTTAGAACAATGCAAATCTACAATGTACTTCCAGAGTAAATAATAATTTTTTCTTATATGCATTGTATTCATCAGCTTTTCATTTACAGTAACAAGTACCTGAGATAATCAATTTAAAAAATGAAATGTTTATTTGACTTGTGGTTCAGGAGGTTTGAGTCCATGATCAGTTGCTCCTGTTGTTTTTGGGCCTGTGGCGAGGCAGTAAATAATGGTGGGAGCACATGGTGAAACAAGCTGTTCACCTCATGGCAGCTGAGAAGTGAAAACGAGAGAAGAAAATATGGGATTCCCAGAGTCCCTTGATGGGCACGGCCCCAATGACCAAAGACCTCTCTCGAGACTCCACCTCTTAAATATTCCATCACCCTTTAATAGCACCAAGCTGAGGACGAAGCTTTTAACACAAGA
>JAJEJO010051926.1:0-28834 GCA_020662805.1 Glaucomys volans
GGCCTGGATCCTTGATTTCAGAGTCTGAATTATTTCGCATAGCATGATGCCCACTTCCTTCCATTTTTCAGCAATTACCATTAGTTCTTTTTTCTTTCTGACCATGAGTTCAACTTGAATTGTGTGTTGTTGAAAATTATGGAGGATTTCTTTGACAGAAGAAGGCAAAACTTGACCAAAAAGCACAGTCCCTTGATGGGGAAGTGGAAGACCTGCATCTATCATGAGGAGGGTGCTGTTCCCAGGTCAGTCTCCTCTTTTGGAAAACAGGGGCCTCTGGTGTTTAGAACTTACCTGTTCTCTTAGCATCTGAGCTCATGTTCCAGACTAGGCTGAGGCCAGGGAAGCATTTGTCTTGGAATACAAGTTTTTGGAAGTTTACAATGCATATTTTCATGAATTCTATGTTAGTGCAGTATTGAAAATTTTAAAATAAATGCAAAAATATTTTAAGATTTAAAAAGTGAGAATTTTCAGAAACAGAGGATCTATATTGTACATAAAGACATATCAATAAGGAAAGGCTTGGTCTGTGGAATTTTGTTTGGAACGATACTTCCCTCTGTGAATTTACTCTTCGCTGTTACCAGCCAGAAATGCAAGAGGAGACAAGAGTGGTGATCTTGTAGTTAAAAGAGCTTCTTAGCCCGGCTACTGCAATGCATAAATCAATGAGTGTGTGGTGCTGTCTCTTGTAGGCTGTCAAGACTGTGTCTCCCATGAGGGCAGAGCACTTGGCATCCCCTAGGATGGACCAAGTTCAAGTCCTGGCACACAAATATTCTGTTTGAGCCCATTTCCTCCATGAAGATGAAGACAAAGGATGGGAGACCGGTGGGGATCCTCATAGCTCAATACCCTAAGATGCTGAAGTATCTCTACAGCTTAGCTCAGCATCACAAGAGGGCCTCAGAAAAAGGAAAGCAACCTTCCTGGAAGGAGAATCAACATTTTGGAGAGCATTCAGTGTGGGGGGCCTTCCCAGCAGATTGAAGCAGTGAGCAGTGCTATTTGAAAGTTACCTTCAGATTCTGTATCTGTTTCTGGAACTTTGTTACCCTGAATGAAAAATGTGCCTGGATCATGCTCCAGAGCTGGAGAGTGCAGGTGACACCAGGCATTGCTCTTGGTGGACTCTGGAATCTGCTGTAGACTGGGCTTGCTGCTAATGCTGCCATTATTGGGAGTTTTCTTTATTAATCTTCTCAAGTTAGGATGGTGTAGCCCAGTAGGTGGTATGAGCCAGGGCAGTGTGCAGCCACTTGACCTCATTGGGCATCTTTCTGGAGTGATGTTTTACTTGAAATTCTCATGGAAAAAGAGATATGTTTAAGTTCATGCACACACAGGATAAAGGGCACAAGTCTTATTATTTGATATGCAAAAAGACAAATTTCATTAGCTAAGCTTCACACTGTCTCAGTAGACATCTGTGGGGTGGGGAAGGTATTTATTCACTTCCCACTGATCTTCAATGTAAAAAAAGGAAGCCCAGTCTTAAAGCACCTAATTAAATAAATTCAGAGCATCTAAAGCAGTTTATTTTGGCCCTATTTTCTTCTGTTTTTTTTTTTTTTTTTTGTTTGTTTGTTTTTTGCTTTTTGACTCTGGAATGGAGAAGAAGGATGGGCACAAGATTGCACTTGACACCTGATTTTGGCCTCAGCTCAGCCTGAAATCAGTGAGTGATCAGGTTGGTTAAGGCATTTCTGCTCTGGTATGTTCCCTGGTTCCCAGGAATGACAGCTGGTTTGTGAGTTTCGCTCTGGTTTGTAGTCTCCTTGTCATGGAGATGGACAGGTGGGTGAACTGTCTTTTTAGAGCACTAGGACAGAGCAGAGGGCACAGGATCCTGTGGATACGGAACAAGCTCACGTTAAGTTTTCTCTCACATAATTCTCTGTTAAGGTATCCCAGTTCTTCCCCACAAAAGAGTGACATGAACCTGCAAAAAAACTCATCATAGCCTCAGCCCTGGAAAGGGTGATCTGTGTTTCAAACACATATTTAATTTTACGTTTTTACCTGGTAAGATAACAACATTATAGGAAGTGAACAGGACATTGTGGTCTCTCATTGAAGCCACTCACGTTTTCTTTTTGCGTTCATAGGACTCAGGGAGTGAGGATGTCACCACTGCCCAGATGTCACAGGTGGCACCATAGAATCTTTCTCAGGCTGTGTCCTCCAGGGCCAGGCAGGGACTACTCTACACTCACATGTGGTGACCCAGGATGATGGTGCTGTCTCCTTGTGTTTGCACCATGTGGAGCCCATGGCCTCTAGCTGCTGCTGCTGGAAAGGAGGCCTGGGAAGTCAGTCACTTATTGAAGGTTGTTTTTTTTGGTTACAGAAAACTGGCTTATTCAAAAATCACTTTTAAACAATCCAAACTTTGAAAGAGAAAACCAAAGAACAACTCTTTATTATACCTGAAATAATTGATATCCATTAGCATGCTTACACTTCATGGACAATTGAGGAACTGTTCAATTCTTCAATCCATGGACCTTCTGGGTACAGGTTAAGATTATGTAGAATACTTCAATGTGCTTATTAACACTGTGAAAAGTATTTATTTATGCAGCCTATAGACAATAGATTTGTGCCATCACTTTTTAAAAACTTCATACTGTTTCCCTGCATGCTTTGTGTATTTTGTGTGTGTGTGTGTGTGTATGTGTGTGTGTGCATGTTTGTTAAATATTGCCACAACCAACAGATACACTATTAGACATATATTCTACTCCTAGGGCATCAGGCAGTGGCTTTCCCAGTGGTTCTGGTCAGGGTATGTCTTGAGTGTACTGTGGGCATGGTAGTCAGTGGTGGAGAGGGGGCCTCACAGGCACAACTCTGGATTCCCTCTCCAGATCCCAGGAATGAATTTTTCTACTTTATGAAACAGTATCATCTTTTAATTACTTTTATTCTGCTTGGTTTACTGCACAGTTTTTCAGGCTCTCCAGGTCTATGTACATCTCTGTCTGCACAGGAGTCCACCTGCTGTTTGTGCAGTCAGTATTAATTCACATTCACGCACGGAGTGATGCCTCCCCATGTCCTTCTTTTAATCCCCTCCATGTCTCTATGTGCTATTGCTCCTCTGTGAGCAGAGTCTTAGGGCTTCCTCCATAGGGCAGCGACATCTAACTGCCTTGTTCATTAGATATTTTCTTCCACTAAAATTTCTTTTTTTCCCATTCTGGGATTCCAAATATTTTAAAGATCACCTACCAAAAAAAAATTTGTTACATTTAAACTATGTGTTTTCTTTTTCTGTCAAATATATAAACCTTCTCATATAAAATTAAACCTATAATAAAACAGTAACTTCGTATTTCAGCTTCATTCACCAGGAGCCCTATTTTCTTGTACTCCCCTTCACCTGAAATACAGTTTGTCTGGTTACACAGAAGAAGGAGGATTTTGTTTTTTCCAATGCAAACTTTCACTTGTATTCCCACAGCATAATGCCATGCTGATATGTCCAGTTTTTGGAAGAAAAATTCATAGTAGAACAATAGTAAATGGAGTATATTGAAAGTCAGTATCTCCATATATTTTTATCTATAAATTTTTAATTTATTTGCTATAATTAGAATGCATTTATACATTTTGATACATCATACATAAATGGAGTATTATCTGTCCTTTTTCTGATTATACATATTGTAGGATCACATCAGCCATGCAGTCATACATGTGCATGGGGTAATAATACCTGTTTCACTCCACTATCATTTATTCCCTCATCTCCCTTCCTCTTCCTTCTCTTCCCTCTACTTAATTTAAAGTAACTCTATTCTTCCCTACACCCCTTATTGTGAATAAGCATTTCCATACATTTATAACTAATATTATTTAATAGAAATTACATTAATTAGTTAGTATTATGAAGTAGACACGATTGCTGTCAGTTTTCAGTTGTCAATAATTTTCACCTTTGGTGGGATCATGTGATGTACAATTATTGATTGATCGGTAACTTAATTTTTTTGATACTGAATCTGACATCTCCACATTATAATATAATTACAAACTCAAAGGAACTTCCACATTCAGTTAGGAGGGGGTAGGTCCTAACTCAGCCATTGCATCAACTTCAGCAGAGAACCAAAGACATTCACAATCATAGAAATGGTGATGCCACAGATATGTAGATGAAATGAAGATGAGAATTTCCAGAGAAGGAACAGCTCATTTTAGTTGAGTTGCTGCTCACCTCTCTTTATGTTTTCCAGAGAAATTTGCCCAATTTGATAGTCCCCAGAGATAGTGGTTATTCCATGCATTGGACTCTACAGAAGGAGAGACCCCAGCAGACCTGGGCAGCTGCATGAAGCCTCCTTAACAGATGGGACAGGAGCCACCCCCAGGACACCAGGCTGGGAGACTCTGGACATGTGCTGTGGTGAGTGGAAAGTGACAGGGTCGGGAAACAGAGGAAACCTCCCTCATTCCCTTGGGACTCTCCCCAGGATGCTGCCTTCTGTGGTTGTTGTGTGTGTGCAGTTTGCACCTGGGCTCCCAACCAAGCTCTGTCATTGGCCCAACATCACATTCACCTTAACCATAAAACCTCTCCTGAGTGACCACCTCCCTCAAATCCTGTCCAGGCATTTGAGTGGGGCAAAATCCCCATTTGGAATCTCATCTGTACCATGCTTGTCTAACTGGAATCATGTGATATGACCTGAGAGACATCTAGCCAGGACCTTTAGGAGTCATGGAGGCAGTAGAGAACCAGAGTCTGCAAGGCACCCAAAACCCCTTTTAGGGCCCCAGGGCACAAACTTCCATCCTCTCAGCAACTGATGAGTGCATTTTCCAGCTCTGATCCTTACCAATATGGTGGCAGGCAGTTGAGGGGTGACAGGCAGGCTGCCTGCAGTCTTTATTATCACTGTATCTCTGCTGGGTCCTAGAATAATAACAGAAATGCAAAATTGTGTGCGAGCTCAATACATCATTTCCATGATTTTCCTTTTATTAATTATTGCAGACTAAGACAAATCTCTGTGTTTGCAATTAGATGTGAAACCCAATTTCACAAAGAATAACTATTGTAAGCACAAGGAGACCACTAGAAGTTCCCTACACCATCACCATCCCTGAGCCAGATTCTTGCCCAGGGCACAGGTCCTGCTCCTTATGCAGTGCTCACTCAAATCCTGTCTGTTCATTCAAAAGGTACATGGACCACTTCTGCTCCTCTTCTCCATATACAAGTCCAGGCTTATGCAGGGGACAGGGCCATGAATGTGTTTGGCCTGTGCAGTGGGCAAGGTAGTCCTGGTCCACAGACCTCAACCACACCCTCTTCCCCTGAGTTCCCAGTGTGTTCCACTCATACACTAAGAGAATCTTCTGTGCTACACACAGACCAACAGCATATGTGGCAGCTGGGCCACCAAGGAGGGGAGGTCTTGTTAAGGGCTCCATCATTCTGTTAGGATAATGTGTACCTTTCATATTGTAATACACTCCAGCATCCTCAGCCTCCACCCTGCGTTTTTTCCCTGACCCACTACCTCTGAACCTGTATGGGAGTGCAGGTAACCTTTTGGAGACCTTATATATTAGGCCCCATGGAGACTGGTCTGGTTTGTGTACTGCCAAGTGAAAATTGGTTTTCTCATTACTGTGTGGGAGGCTCTGACTGGACCTGCAGGAGATGGAGGTTTGCTGTCCAGGGGTTACAGGAAGGGAGTGAGAATTCTGGGCCAGCTTAAAATCCCCAATGGATACTTAAATCATGAAAGACAAATGAAGCATGAAGAAATCTTTTGAGATTTTTAATTTTTTTTTTCCGTTTTTGGTATTGCAGACTATTTTTTTGTTATTTTGATTTGTATACTAAACCATTCAATTTAAAAAAAAAGAGCTCGAGCATTTTATGTTACAAAGGACTCTCAAGATTTTACGGATGTCCTGCTCCTCTTTCTATTGACAAAATTATTAGAGTACAGATTCTTGCTCCATCTGGAATCTTCTCTCTTACATTCTCAACCTCACATGCCTTGTCGTGGAAGACAGACCTGCACATTGCTTATGTGGACAGAGCACACATGGGCAGTATGGAGGCCTCATGGCTCACCTCCCTCCCCTTTATCCTTCCTTATTCCCTCTCTCCTCACCAGAGATACAGAGCATCAGCAGCCCCAAGAGATGAGAAGGTGCCTCATTTTGAGGAGTTGAGCTGAGCAGTCCTGGTGAGTGAAGGCCAGGTTAGAACTCAGCTTTGATCTCAGCCTTGCAAGAAGGTCCTCTCCAGGGAGCAGCATGCAAATGCCCTGTGTGTGCTTTCAGGGAAAGTCTAGGGGAGGATGGGAGCTCCTTATTTGAGTCTGATTATGTAACTGCATCTTCCATAATTGGAGGAAACAACACTGAGATAATGTGTACCTTTGGACAGCACCAGAGACCCAAGGACAATGAGGTGTGCCTACAGGTCAGCCTCTTGGAGTGGAACAAAAATGTGGCTGTGACCTTCTCACAGATGCTTTTGAACAGTTACTGGATGGCTCATCTGTTGGCTCAGGTCTTGAAACTGGGCAGGAGAATGTGGCACATAGCAGGATTCATATTGTGGGGGATCCAGGCCATGCAGTAGCTGCTACTCTTGTTATGCACATTGAGAATCTGATCACCCAACTCCTTCATGGACATGTGACCTTGGAAGATGGTGACCACAGTTCTGATGCAGCCATGGTGGGGTTTGCAGGTGCCATCACATTCTTGGCCTTGAGCATCTGCTGTGAAGTGGTGGCAAGGCTGTGACTGAGGCCCCAAAGGGGAGGAAGTTAAGCTGATGGAGAGCAGGATACCATTGCTATTAGAGGAAAAGGTGTGGGACCATAAGGGCACTGAAGCCAACAACAAGTAGAGCAGATGAACACCCAGCACCCCAGAGCAGAAAATCAAGCTAAAACATTAAAAAAGTAAATTGAACAGAACAAGCATGTAAACAAACAAAATAAAAACAAAGGAAAAAAACCAACCAAAAAAACCAAACAAACCCAAAACAACAAAAATGTGTACTTCCCCAGATGAACAGAAAGAAAGAGTAAAAGGGTAACAGAAGGGGCAGAAATTATAAAATTGGGAAAAAACCTGCAAACATATTATATATGCACATACATGAATCAATCAGGAAATGTAGCCAGAATAACAATTGAAGCATGAATCAAAATGCAATCTGTAAAAATTAAAAAAAAAAAACAAAGAAAAGAATAAAAAATAAAAAAAAAGTGAATCTGAGAAAAAAATGAAGAATTTAAAAAAGAAAAAGAAAGAAAAATTCTAAATTAAAATGTCCTAATTTCTCCACAGGTGTCACTGGAGTTGAGTGTTTGCATCCTGCTCCTCACTCTCCTTTTGTGTCCTCTTCTTGGGCTGTGCCCCTCTTAGGGTTTCTAGGGCTGAGGGATACTAAGCAGACCTCCCTTTATGATTTTCTCACCTCCCCATGCTGGAGCAGATTGGAAGTGGAGCCAGCTGAAAGGATTCTCCACCTCTGTTCTTATGTTTGGAGCTGGAAGCACCTTATATTGGAATTTTTTCACAACATTTAGATTGTTGATCCTCTTGGGTGGATGTAGCGTAGAGACCTACTTGGGAGGATCTGGCTGCTGGAGACAGTTCTGAATGGAATTTACACCCTGTATTCTGGTCCTTCAAATCCCAGCAGCACAGCAAGTGGAAGGAACCTCCTCTGCTCCCCCATCCTGCCCTGCCTCTCAGTCTTGTTCTGAATTTAATATTCTGGAAGTGGTATATTTGGTATCATTTTTAATGCTATTATAAATTTATTGAAAACGTACATACTGATTATTTATTTGATGTAAAAAGACAAGTTTGTAGTACAGACATTATGGTTATAATAATGCTCTTATCAAATGAAGAAATCTATATTTAGGCACAATCATGCTCTGATGTTTCCATAAATGAAAGAGAAGGTTCAGTGGAGAAAATCTGATATCACTTCATGCATGCGTGTAATACCTGATGTATGTGTAACATAGATACTCACATACTCATATGCATACATTCTTTTATATGAATATGCACAATCGCATGTACACAGGAATAATGCATAGCAGATTTTGTAGTTAGTAAAATTTAAGAAGATCGATGGAATCAATGTTAGTGCAGCCCACGCAGAGAGTTGAGTGGCCCTTAGTCATGAGTTATGAGGGACCATTGCCCCTGGAATTTAATATTCTAATTCTCCTTCTAGCATGTGTCTCATTGACATCCTGTTACTTTTTTTGTGGCTAAGAAACAAATTGACACCTAAAGGACAAAGTCTTCCTTCAGAGTCTGGTCCCTCTGGAGTCCAGGCTGATCTCAGCTCAAGACTGAGAAGACTGAAATGGAGCCATCAGTGGGCAGCTCTTCTCCTGACATTCAAGGTCCTCCTCCACCTCCAGTGGCTGTGGCAGAGTCATCTTTCCACGGCTGCAGGGTGAGTTGTCAATTTCCCTGTGACCAGCAGCACAGACCTCCAGGAATATGAATAAAAAGTGGACCTTGGGCTTTCATTGCGTTCAACAGGAGCCCTATTATCTTTGAATTGCCTTCACAACCACGGGCAAACTTCCACCCTCTAGGGGACTTAGGAGTCATTTTTCCACCTCTTATCCTACCCAAGATGGAGGCAGACAGTCAAGGGATGATAGGCAGGGGGAGTGGAATCATCACTGTGTCTGAGCTGAATCTTGGAATAGTAAGAGAAATGCAAGTTTGAGTGCCACCTTGAAATCAATTTTCATAGTTTTCATTTTATTAATCATTGTAATCATTTTTGGTGTCTGTAATTAGGTTTGAATCCCAATTTCACAAAAAACAGTTTTTCGAAGCATGGAGGGACCATAAGAAGTTCCCGACATCATCAGACCTCTGTGCCAGTGTCTTGCCTTCACCTGGCCTGTTCAATCAGAAGGTGCCTCAACCACCTCTGCTCCTGTCTTCCATATGCCAGGCCAGGTTGCTGCAGCTCGCAGGGCCATGAATGGGTTTGGCCTGAGCTGTGGCCAAGGCAGTTGTGGTCCACAGCCCTCAGCTGCACCATATTCCCCTGAGTCCCCAGCATCTTCCGCTCCCAGACACAAAATTTGCTGTGCTGCTGCCAGACAAGCAGAACATGTGGCAGCTGGGCCACCCTGTCAAGGAGGTTTAGTGTGGGCCTTCCCCACTGTAGGAGGTTCATGTGTAGCTTGCTGGCAGTAATACACACCAGCATCCTCATCCTCCACCCTGCTGATTTTCAGTGTGAAATCTGTTCCTGACCCACTGCCACTGAACCTGACTGGGACCCAAGTCAACTGGTTGGAAACCTGATCTATTAGGCCCTGTGGAGACTGGCCTGGTTTGTGTACAACCCAGTGCAGATAGGTTTTTCCATCAACATACAGGAGGCTCTGACTGAACCTGCAGGAGATGGAGGCTGTCTCTCCAGGGGTTATGATCAGAGAAGGATTCTGCTTCAATACAACATCCCCATAGGATCCTGACAAAAGACAGAAAAACAATATTACAGGCATGTATTATTAGAATTGCTTATCGTTTTTGTATTTTTTCATATAAATTATATTTGTGATTTTAATTTACATGGCAAAATTATTAAGTTTAAAGAAAGACACAAGTTTTGTAAGCTAAAACATACCCTCAGGATTGAACCATATAAGATTCCCTTATTTCTATGGGACAATCCTGATCAGAGTCCAGACACTTATTCCTTATTGATGGTTCTCTCTCACATGAATCACCCTCACCTGCCCCCTCCTTGAGGACAAGACCTGCTCATCTCTCATGTGGACAGAGCACACATAGGTAGAATTGAGGCCATAGGGCTCATGTCCCTCCCCCTTCCCCATCCTTATCGCCTTTGTCCTCACCAGGGAACCAGAGCATCAGCAGCCCCAGGAGCTGGGCAGAGAGCCTCATTTAGAGAAGCTGAGCTGAGGAGTCCTGGTGAGTGAAGGCCAGGTTAGAGCTGAGCTTTTATGTCAGCCTTGAAGGAAGGTCCTCTGCAGAGAGTAGCATGAAAAACCTCTAGTGGGTGCTGGGGTGGAAAGAGTGAGGGAGTGTGGAGCCTGTCCCTCCAGCCCAGGGACAACAAGTATCTTCTATATTTGGAGGAAATGCAATAAAGAAATTGCTGAGGATTGGAGAGGGCTTGGTTGGCCATGCCTCTTCAGAGGGTTCATGTGGCTGCACAGCAGTGAGGCTGTAACTGTGGCCATTGAGGCTGTAAATGAGGCAGGTTGAAAGACCCTTCCCCTCTCCAACATGTACTTTGGAAGAGCACCCTTGGCAGAGTGGGTGGCAGCACCCACTGACCAGGGAAGTCCTGCTTCTCCCTCTCCATCTCCCTATTTACTCTAAGCCTGCCACAGTCCTGGCATTCCTGGGAGGGTGGTGTGCAGTGTCCACACCTGCTAGGTGAGCATTCTACCACTGAGCCACAACCCCAGCCTCTAATAGTTCTTTGATTAGTTAAAATTTTTAGCTGTAAATTTTAGACACAGGCTTTCATTCTTATCAAAATATTTTAATTTTCACCACTACTATTTGCTCAAGCTCACAAAGAAGTCTTCCATCGTTGTTCAAGAAACTCAGAATTATGATAGTTTATATTTCTGCTTAATTCAGAAAACTCTATGTCTATACCAAAAGTAAGTCCTATGTTCTAGATTTATTACTTCACCTTTTATTCTTATTCATTGTTCATGTATGTGTTAATATGGTAGCTTCCATATATGTGGTCAAGTTGACAGAGATAATCAAAAATACATATAGGACTCTCAATGTTTGTATTAGAAAAGAAAGGAGAGAAATTTTAACTCAATACCCCAAGTTCTCCCTCAACATATTAATAAAACAGAGTGAAACAAACCCACAGCAAGCAAAAGCAAAGTAATAAAATAATAATACCAAATCCCGAAAGGAGGGTCTCAAGGTGGTGGAGGGAGGCTGCACTGTCTACCTGCTCTTCTGCTCAGGATTCCAGATGGGAAGCTGTGACTTCCCACTTGGACCTCTGCCTCACAGCTACACAAGAAGCAGCACTTTCACTCTCCAGTCCTCACTGCCCTGTGCTGTGAGACAGGGAGCTGAGAGCTAAGCCAACCAGCTTTGGCTCCAGGCCACCATGGCTGGCATGATGTGAGAAACACACAGAAGTCAGATCCATCAACTCCAAGCCCTGGACCAAAGGTTATCAATCCCATGTGAAAGGTGAGGAATGGCAGAACAGCAAAGCAGGGATAGCCGTCCTTGCTCACAGTGTTGGACACCTCAGCAGGAAAAAGTCCTCTATATCTCACAAAGAATTGACCTCCAAATCAAACCAAAACAAGCCAAAATAAAAAGCAAAACAAAAAGCAGATCCCCAAACAACAAAATAAGTATCCTTTTCTTAAAAATACAATTTAAATTTTATGTTATTTATTATTTTCCTTTCTGTGAGATACTGTGTGTGTGTGCCCTATGTGTGTGTGTGTGAGCTCTGGTGGCACTGATGCTTGAGAATGTATACATGTACTTTTTCTTTCACTTAATTTCCTTTTTCTTCACCTGATTATTATTTAGACTTGTTTTGACTTTGGTGGGGCAAAGTTATATGTGGGTTTGAATTTTTTTATTATATCTATGTATTAGTTCCTCTTATTAATGCTCCAGGTTCTTCCCCCACTAATAGGAATGTGTTCTTGTTCCATTTTCCCATCTCTCTGTTTTATGAAATTTATTTATTTTTATTTCTTTTACTTTATTGCCATCACCTGCTGCCCATGTCCCAATGCCCCTCTGTTAAGTTTTCAAATGCATCAAACTTGCCTTTCTACCTTAATTTCTTTTCACTTAAGATACTGTATTTTCCCTGTAGGATAGAGCTGTTTAGTTTGTGATTTCTATTATATAAATTTAAATTGGTGTGGTTATTAGTACAGTGGACAACATAGTTGACGCCTGCTGTCTGATGTCTTGATTTAGTTCACAGATCTTTATTGTTGGTGCTGATGTTAAATGTTGACCCCCCATATCTGTCCAGGTGACAATTTGTGTTAGAGACATCATAGTAGAAACTGGACATCTATTTTAAGTCTGTACATTGGTTGCTCCAATTATTCTTATTTATTTCTCTTCCTTTCTCTAAGAGGGGCTGGGCAGTGATTGGAATGTTATAAATTTTCAGGGTAGAGATTCTGCTGCTTTGCTACACTCACAACTCGGTCAAGTACCAGCAACCTCACTCCACACTCAAGTTAGCCCAACTAGAGCTTCAAAACTACTTCAGCATACAAAACAGGGGGCACAAAACTTCAAAGGAATAGACAGACCCCAACTAGGAACAGATGGAAGGGGGAATCTCAGGTTCCACTACGGTACATCTGCTAGTGCAGGCAAAATAGAGAGAAGAAGCTGGGAAAAAAGATAACGGTACATCCAAAAATGCTCAAAAGCAGAAAAAAATAATCCATTCTAATACAAGGACAATTCAAAAACTTCTGAAAACATGGGGAAACAAGTAAACCAATTTCACCCCCAAACTGATTATCACCCAAATTGGAAACCACAGATATGGAAGAAGTTATAATTCTAGAGAAAAACTACAAAAATTAATATTTTGATGGTTCAATTAGGTAAATATGATTTAAGAAAGGAATTAAAGGAGAAAATATAGGGGTGAAAGGAAATTTCAAGAAATAAATGGAGATAATTACAGGAAACCAACTGGAAAAAAACATGCAATAAATCAAATTAAAAATTCCTTTGAAACTATCACCAACAGATAAAATTACATAACAAATAGAAATTCAGACCCTTAAAGCAGGGTAAATGAACTTAACTATTGACTCTGTAATACCGGCAAATCAATAAAAGATGAGGATCAGAGTATACAAGAATTCCAGGACAACACCAAGAGTCATTGAGATCAACATGGAAATACAGAATAAAGGCACTAAGACAATTTTCAGTGAAATAAAAGCAGAAAGTTCCTCACCTTAGAAATGAGATGAATATTTAAGTACAGGATTCATATAGAATCTCAAGTAGAGAAAAACAAGTTAGAATCTCTTCAGAGCACAACAAAATGAAAATGTCTAACAAATAACAAGGAAGGAATATTAAATTCACAAGAGAAAAACATCAAATCACATGTAGAGTTAAACCAATAATGCTTGTTCTGATTTCTCAAATGAGACCTTACAATGATGGTGCACTTGGAATGAGAAACCCCAGCCATATATACCTAACCCTAGGAGAAAACTGTTGCTAACCAAGATTGCTATAGGCAACACAGCAATCTTTCAGAATTGAAAACAAGAGAAAACTTTCCATAGTCAAGGATAAATTCATGTGCACTAAGCCAGAACTACAAAAAATACTTAAATGTATATTATGCACAGAACAACTAAAAATCATCCCCAAATATAGAAAATTCTCTAGAGGAGCAACTAATTAAATGGAAATTAAGACTGGATTAAAAGCAATAAGCAAACCAAAATGGTAGAACATAATAAACATCTATCCATGATAATACTGAAATAAGTTGAATGGATTAAAAAATAAAATCCAATACTTTGAGGGGCAAAGACATCCATAGGCTGAAAGTGAAAGTATGGAAAAATATCACAAGAGAATGGCTTCTGAAAACAAGCATATGTATCTATTCTCGTATCTGACAAAACAGTTACAAAGCAAAATATAACCAAAAGAGGCAAAGGAAGGCACTGCATTCTGGTAGAGGGAATAGTTCAATAAGAAGACATAATGATGGTGAATATATATGCCTCCAATGTGGGTGCCCTACATTACCTTAGAATACTTCTTGACACCAGTATCACAGTACTGGGAGATTTCAACACATCCTTTTCACCAAGAAACAGGTTATCCAGACATAAATATGTAAAACCATTTCCATCCTAATTAATAATACAAGTAAAATGGACCTAATGGACAACACAAAAACTTTCACTCCAATAACAGATGAATTCACTTTATTCTCAGCAGCTCATGGAACTGTTTCCAAAACAGATGACCTTCTAAGTACAATACAATTGCTTACAAAATAAAGGATATAAGCTTGTGCATTTTAACCGATTATAAAGGAATGAAATTGGAAAAGCACAGCATGAAAAGTTTTATAAACCACTTAAATACATGGAGATTGGAACTCACAGTATTGAGTGATTAATGGATTACAGAAGAAATGAGAGAAGAAATCATGAAATTATTAGAAAAAAATGAGAAAAGAGATACAACATATCAAATTCTCTGAAACAGAATGAAGGAAACCCTAAGGGTAAAGTTTATAGTATTGACCATCACATTAAAAAAAAAAGCAGAATGATTCCAAATAAATGATCTAATGCTACACCTCAAGGTCCTAAAAAACAAAGACCAAACTGATTAAAAAATTTGTAGAATATAGGAAGCAATTAAGATCAGAGCTAAAATCAGTGAAATTGAGAATAAAAAATACAAAAGATCAATGCCACAGAGTTGATACTTTGACAAGATAACATTAAAAATCCCTTACCCAAAGTAATCATAAGGAAGGGGTAGGAGGAGGAATTTAGTGCTCCAGGCCTTTGGTCCCCTGCAGTTCTCTGTTCCACATGAGGAAAATGCAGGAAATCAGAAAAATAGGATGAACAGTTCCTTCCTTGTGCCTCCTTGGGAAGCTGACTCTGAGATCCAAAAGAAATGAATTTTCTAGCTTCCACATAACAGAGAGTAAGTTGCTTGTTTAATCTCTTATAAAGCATAACACTGGGGTTCTGGTCTTGGTCTATAATGGCAGGTCCTGAGAGCAGTTTGATCTTTCTCAGACTTGAGCTTTAAGGACTTTGTCCCAGAGAAGTTGCCATCATCTGCAGAGCTGATAAGAACATTATGCACATTTATTAGAAGAACTGACTCACCTGGTTCTGGCACAAGCCAGGATATTGCCGTGTTCCTCAGTAACCAGGTGAGGCTGTGCCCATGGGGCACCCCAGGCTCAGTGGTGGAGAGTTCAGGTTGATTCCCTCCCAGCAGCTGCAGCCGTCAGTTTCAGGTGTGCAGGTACCTACTGTGCTCAAGCATGTAGATACCTGTGCATAATGAGCTGGCCCTTCCCACAACCTCCCCAGAGAGGATGCTGAGTGAGGATAGGTAGATGCTTCCTGTCTGGGATACAGCTGTGACAGAGATGGTATTCATGACCTCATTCATAGGAGGCACTGAGGACAGAGGCAGAAGTGTTGGTCTGTTCTGTCCTCAACCTACTGAAGGGAAGTCACTGGTGATTAAATTCTAGGTGCTTCAGGCCCTTGGCTCAAACTCTCCTGGTGTAGGCACTCTAGAAAAATAAATTCCGATGAGGTGCTGCTGAATTGCTCCTCGACCCATGACTGCTCTGTTGGTCCTCACACATCTGTTCCTGTGACCCCACTTCTGTCATCACCACCACTTTGTCAGTCCATCTTCTGTTGCTATAATGGAAAACCCATGAACTGGACAATTTATAAAGAAAATAAATTTACTTCTCATAGTTCTTGAGGCTGGTAATTAAAGGGCATAGTGCCAGCATCTGCACAGTATCTGCATGGGACCTTCTTGCTGCTTCTTGATGTGATGGAGGCACCGAATGTGAGACACAAGTATATATATGGGATTACAACATAGCCAGCAGTGGTCAAGTATGAAATCATGGGTTATACAAGACCATGCTTGTGCTGTTGCTAAATATGACATTATAGATTGCATACAACTTTGCAAGCCCTGTGTTTCTGACTTACATAAACCATCTCAGTCATTTCTTCTGGGACACCCAGATATGGAAACCTGGTCTACTCCATATACTGTACAGGGATTAATTTTCTAATACATAAAGTTTTACAGGACACATTGATAGCATGACAAGGTAGCCAGATCAGACACTTCTTTGTCTCTTTCTTGAACTTTTCTTTCTTCTACACCCCTTAACTAGGGTCCTGAGTCCTACTCTGAAGCAAATGTGCTCATTCCCACTTCCCTGAAGGCCTCACCCTGATGTTCTCTGTGGACATGCTTCTCTGAATGTTGGTGACTTGCTCTCCTTGGTCTCCTAGACACAAACCATCTTCACAGTCTCATGCATGGACAGTCTGGAGGCTTGTGCTCCCTGTCTTTTCTCTTTGGCACCTGAACCTGTTCAATGATCACTTATTCTCCTGTTTTCTACTTATTATATTCACAAGTTCTGTCACCCACTCAACACACTTCCCCCAGGTGAAAACTATATAAAAAGGGAGAGCATACTGAGATTGTAGAGGCTCCCATCCCCAGGTCCACCCAAAGAGCTCCACCAGTACGGTGAGTCTGGCCAGCCTCTTCCCCACATGCTGCACTCCTTCTGGAGGTACAGGTAGTTTTTCTGTCCAAGCAGAGATCCAGAGATCCCTGAAATCTCTTACTTCCTTCTTATTTCATTACAAATTTCTCTAAAGTTTGAGTTGCACAATACAATAACACTCTCATCAATTTTTTTTTCGTTCCGTCTCTGACTTAGAGCAAGTCCTCAGGCTCTCTTACCTAGACTGTTGATTTTTTTCTAATTGTTTCCAAGATTCATGAAGGAAAAAACACTATGTCTGCAGATATGAGATTAGATGCTCCTGCCATGTGTGATGCTTGTACCTGTCTCTCCATCAGGAACCTGAGATTCTTTGCTTGTGATTGATCTTACCTAAAGACCCTCCACTGATGGCCCACCTCATGGTAGGAGACTTCTCTCAAAGTCTTATCACTGTCTTGTATGTTGTCACTGAGTGAAGAAAGCATTCCCAAAGAGAAATGCACTCCAAACAGTACAGAGAGCTCTAAAGGAGACACGTGTCATCACATCCATCTGCATCCACAGCTCTGAGTTGTGGATTACTGAAAGAATAAGTAGCATTTCAAGGAAGTGTCACTGCAAACACAGAGGACTAAACAGATAAAGGCTGCTTTCTCTCTTTCAGGATGCTAATGCAGCAGACTGCGTTTCACGACAAGCAAATTGTAGCAGAGTAAAAGATGCTCTGCTAAAACTGCATCCCCCTGATTTTGAATATAACACTAGAGCTGCAGGGACTAAAAGACCACTGCTTTACATTCTGGGATCATTCAGATAAGTGGATACAAAAAACCTATATTTGACTCTATTTTTACAGGAAACACAAGTGCCAAACAGATTCAATTTGGACAGGAGACACTAGTGGACCTGGATTCCCATTGCCCCACGTGTCCTGAGGAACAGCAGTGCTCCAGGGGGAGACACCTCAGAGTGGCCAGGATACCAGCAATAGTGGAAATGTTGCATGTTCATATATTGTCTTTCCCTCTAAGTAAACTGAAAACTCTGCAAACCAGGGTTCTGCTGGCCTCCTTCCAAATGCCCTCTGCTTAGAGCATTCAGGAAGCTATTATTTAACGTGAAGTTGTATCACATTTACAATTGGAATAAATGAAGAACTGCTCACCTGGTCTGGGAGTTGACACTATTTCTCCTTTCACCACTAGGAGGAGCAGTGGTGACATGGACTCCCAGCAGCCTTGAGATGGAATTTAGGAAGGCTTGGCCTGCCGAGAGGTGGTCAAGGGATTCATGGAGTGCTGGGTGATTCAGGTCCTGCTTGTGACCACGGGATTGTTGGAGCACTGTTTTGTATGTACTGGGGTGTCTGAGATGTCACAGGTACTTCACATGTGCATTTAAAACTTAAAAGAGAATCTGAGAGGCAGATCATGCATCTCTGCCCTGCTCCCTCATTCTGTCCAGTGGCACAGATGCATTCCAGGGAAGAGCACCACCTTTGCATGCTGGCAGATCCACAAATCCCATTACAAAGGTAATATGGCTTCACATCTACCACAGCTCATTTGAAAGATGACAGTTGTAATAAGCCGTTCCCTAAATGTCAAAGGTCAAATGTGTTCTCTTCTGTGTGGAAGCTAATCCAAGATAAGTTGGGGTGGGGGGTGTAAAGAAAGTAATGGGGGATAGATGAGTGGAGTAGAGGAAGGGAAATGAAGGGACAGAGGAGGGATGGCAGAGGGAAAGACAGTGGAATGAACCTACCTGGCATTCCTATGTACATCCATAAGACACCAAATACAGAAATATATGTAAATCGCAGAAAGACCAGTGAAGTAGAGCAGAGGAAATGGGGGAGGGCAGGGGGAGGGGAAGGGGGTTTCTTGGGCTCTGACTTGGAACAAATTATATCCCATGCTTTTATTATTATGTCAAGGTAAATTCTATTGTCATGTATAGCTAAATAGAACCATTACAAATGAAATTTTATCTGAAAGAAGAAGAAGAAATAAAAAGTAGTAAATGCTAAAATATTTTAATTTTAATAGCTTAAAATAAGACAATCAGTGATGTAAAAATATTTTATTTAGCATACTTACCTGTATTTGTTGATGAATATAGATTTCAGTTGGTTTCTAGGTCTTTACTAGGTTTGGTCGCCTGACCTTCCCAATGGAATTCTTGTCTCTTCTTCAGCTCACTGGTCCTCAGGACTTGCTGTCCATGCAAGTTGTCGCCACATTCTCTGGGTCTGTGCAGGGGCTCCTGGGGCCCAAGGTAGATGCTCTGATCTCTGTTAGCAGGCTTCCCCTGGAGACAGGGACTGAGTGCAAATGGCCTTGAGAGATACCAAGATGGTGTCAGGGACCCAAGTGCTCACAGACTTGGTCTTGTGTCTCAGATAAGAGGTTTTAGATGAGTTATATTTTTATAAAGGTAAAAAAGAATAACATGAAGAAAGAAAAATTCACCTAAAGTTTTGACCTTTTTGTAAATAAGACAATCTTTATTTCAGATATTTTTAGCTCTCATTGAATTCTTTATTGTTTTTTAATTTACAGAGTGCATTTTCATTCATTGTACACAAACGGGGTACAACTCTTCATTTTATGGTTGTGCACAATGTAGATTCATCCTATCCGTGCAATCATACATGTACATAGGGTAATGATGTCTGTCTCATTCCATCATTCTTTATTTATTCTTTGTATCTATATATAACATTAGGATTCATTTTGATATAATTAAAAATCATGGAATATCATTTGCTCTAATTCAGTTCCAGGATGTTTCCCCACCTACTTTGGTGATAGGGTTCTCTAGAGGAAGAGGACACATAGTGTCTCTTAGTGTGTGTGTGTGTGTGTGTGTGTGTGTGTATTTAAAAAGTCAGTTTTAAAATAAGCTGCCAGTGTATGAGCACCCAGGTTAACATTCAAGCATATTATGGGCTCCTGTTACCCAACAAGTCCTCACTGCCATCTCAGATGTGGTGGTGATTTTGTGCACAGACTGGCTCTACATCTCTGGGGTGCTCCCTGTGCTGTGTGCTGCCCGCTGTGCTCAGGGGCCTAGGACTTGCTGCACTGAAAGCAGAACTGCCTTATCTATTTCCAGGACCCCTCCGCCCTCCCCTTTCACAACCCAGGGCTGTTTCCAAGGTCACAGTCCCTTGGTCTTCATCTGACCTTGGAGAAAACTGACACTCAGGGATCATGTCTGGTCCAGCATCTTAAACTCATCCTGACTCAGGCTTTAACTCCAGGGCCATCCTTTCTCTTTGGAGGAAGAAACTCATTTTCATTTAAATTTTTATATTTTCCAGGATGAGCTATAGAATCACCAGTCAGAGTTTCCATTCTGATAAGCTGTGGGAAATGAGGTCCAAAGACAGGAAGAGGGCAGAGAGTGGAGTTTCCCAAATAAGGACCAGGTCAGCCAGTTAATGCCTTGGAAATTAAAGGGTCCTATGGCTTTGGATGGTGATAGAAGTATCCTGAAGAGCCTCATGGAAGCCTAGTGTTGCCCTGGTGCATGTGCAGGAAGGACCGGGCATGTATGATGATAAGATTGTCAGTAAAATGCTTATGAATAAGTTAAGCAAGCTCTCAAGTAATTCTTGTACATTTCTACAAATTTTGTGGAAATTTTCCACTTATAGAAATGTTGTTAGTGTAGCACACAGCACTGTGTGCCACTGGGTCATCTGAGAGCAAGTTGACCTGAGAGCCCACATCCTGGAAACTTCTTCCTTCATAACCCTGAATCCAACTCTGAAATAAAAATCAGCTCTAGTGTATCAATCCATGTGGTCTTCAGATTAATTTCAGATTATGGGAATTGGCCTGGTTTTATCTTTTATAATTAATCCATCGAGTCCTGTATCATGGACTGCCTTTCCCTGTCATGGTTTTTATTCTCCTTCAAGTTGGAACAGTCCATCCATCTTTTCCTAAACTTCATGCTCTCACCATTTTGGAGAGTATAAACTGGTTGTTTTGTAGAATGCCCCTCAGTTAGGATGTTTGTTTACCCTTCATAGTAGGATTTGTCTGTAGCATCTCCAGTAGGAATATCTAGAAATGATGCTCTTCCTTTACAGCTTTCTATTGGGTGGTGCCTGATTTCAATCTGTCTCATTACTTCTGATGTTCATATGGATTCTTGATTTAAAGTTACATTGACAGACTTATCTCCTGTGTAGTTACTCTTTGGCTATTTGAAATGAGCATGGGGCTGGGGGTGTGCCGAAATGGCAGAGCACTTATTTGGCATGGCCAAGGTCCTGGGTATGATCGAGTTCCAAATTTGTTTTTGAAGTTCACATGAAATTATTGAAATGTTCCTCAATCTTTATGGATATCCCACTCCTCACCAAAGTGTCAGTATCAGTATGAACACATGGATCATCTTTTCTTTAATGAGTTAGTTTGTCATCATCATAAATTTTGATTCTCAAAATGACCCAGATTAGGCCATGGGAAGAATCAGTGAAGGTGCTTTCTCTTTATATCTACCATGGTCTCATCATTTGTGGAGCACTACTTCGTCCCTAATTCAAACTGTAGTGGATTCTTATCCAAGATTCCGTTTGTGAGAAAAAAATGTAGACACTGTAAGTGCTTTCTGGTGCCATGTTGGTTAAAAAGTATGTATCTACATATGAATCAATTTTTCAATCAATCCATCTATCTCTATCAACATCTATCATCTCTTTATCTGAAAACACATTCCTATCTATCTCTGTATATACCTCTGAGTTTATTGTAATATTCCATTTCAACTCAAAATCCCCATTATTGTAGTGATGTCCCTTCCATATTTGAGCTCCCTTCCTCCTACAGTAAGGATCATAGCTTTGATTGTCTCTGGTGCTTTTTCATTCCTCACAACTTCCCTCTGACCAGAGGAAGCCTCCTCATATCATTGGCCTGCCCTCCCTCTAGACAACCTCACCCACACTTCTGAATGTACACTGATCCTGTTCTGATATTCCTTGGGATACTATATAATACCTTACCATACCATACCATACCATAGGGATGCTGTGTTAGTGTTCTTTTTGTCACTATGACAAATATCTGAGAAAAAACAACCTACAGCAGGAAAGAGTCATTCTGGCTCAAGGTTTCCATCCCTGATTAGTTGTCTGCAGGCAGAAGCACCATGGAGGAAGGGTTTGTGGGGAAAGTTGCTCAGCTCATGCCATTGAGGAAGTATAGTGGAAGGGCTCAGAATCATCAAACAGACTCCAGGGAAAGTCCAAGTGATCTCCTTCCAACTAGATTCTACCTCCCAATAAATCATTGAAATCATTATTCCATGAAATGGATGATCCCCTCATGAGGTATAAAACCCATGAGTCTCTGGAAGACACCTCATATTTAAACTCTATCAGAAGCCCTCCTGTCACTGCCTGATGTTCCCCACCTGCACACTTGGGGCCACACTTCTGTGTATCCTCCTCATCATATTCTACATTTGACGTGCACACAGGCCCCCAGCTCACCAACACATGGGAGGACACCCTCCTCACCCAGCTCCTGTGTACCCTCCATCACCCAGATGCCTTGCCTTGGTGCAATAGAAGGTGTTCCAGCCCTTCCTCCTACTTGGCTTTCTCCTCACCCAGCACAAACCCATAGCCCTGCAAACGGCCCCTGGGTCTGCTGTTCTCTTAGGAACTGGATGCGATTTGGTGACAGGGTAATAGAGCATTTTTGGAACAAGGATATACTAAGGGCAGATGAGCAGGTGGTGCAGGGAGACCTTTATTTTCTGAAGCAAAGCTTAGGTGAAGCTGGAGGAAGGACACAGCAACAATGGGAGGATCTCAGGGAACATGTGGCCTGATGTGCAAAGCAGCACACAGAGAGATGGAGATGACCTTCACGTGTCCAAGAGATATCCTTGACTTTGTCCAGTCTATGTCAGAGGATGGAACAGAACATTCAATGTGGAAGAGAGTGAGAGCTCAGCTCGGATGGTGGGACAGCACAGGAACACCCTCAAGGACCTTCCCATCTTTCAACCACAACACCTGCACTTGCTTTGTCTCCTTCTGTTCTTTTACTTCTTCTTACACCTCTTTGCATTTCTGGGTGGTGATACTGATACCTTATCATGCCAAGTCTTCCAGGAGTCAGGTGAATAGAAGGCCTATCTAAAATAAATTCTGTGCACAGGTACCAAAAGCAAGAGATCTACAAAATCTGTATCAGGTTGTGGGTTATGATAGAGCTAATGACTTTGTCTTAATTGGAGAGAGAGCAGATATATATCCTGACCCATGATAAGATCAAGAGGTCACTCTACTCACAGGAAAGAGACATGATTCTTTCCCGTGTCTCCTGGGGAAATACATTTGCTCCAGACAAATCTGGGCTGCCCTAGTCTAATCTGGAACACCTGGAGACACTTGGCCAAAGTGAGAGACTGATAGGAGCCAGCCATGCAGCCCTGCCTGGTGCTGTGATTTGCATAAGCCCATAGCACAGCCCATTGCCCTGAGGACATCTTAAGGGTGCTCATGCCCTGTGCAGGAGTAAGTCCTAGTGAGGACATAGCATGGACATGAGGGCCCCTGCTCAGCTCCTTGGACTCCTGCTGCTCTGCCTCCCAGGTAAGGAGGGACAATGCTGGTGATTGTCTCCAATCAATATGATCAGTGCTGCCTGGCCTTCACAGAAATTTTCTTACAAAATGATTAATTGTGTCCATATTTCTTTTCATGTGTTCAATTTCAGATGCCAGATGTGACATCACGATGACCCAGTCTCCATCCTCCCTGTCTAAATCTGAAGGAGAAAGTGTCACCATCACTTGCAGGGCCAGTCAGGGCATTAACAATTACTTAAACTGGTACCAGCAGAAACCAGGGAAAGCTCCTAAGCGTCTGATCTATTATACAAACATGTTGGACTCTGGAATCCCCTCAAGGTTCAGTGGCAGTGGATCTGGGACAGATTACACTCTCACCATCAGTAGCCTGAAGCCTGAAGATTTTGCCACTTATTACTGTCTACAGTATGATAAGCTCCCTCCCACAGTGATACAGACCATGACAAAAACCTCCCAGAGAAGCAGAAGTGTGAGGCTGGGCTGCCCCAGCTGCTGCTCCTGCTGCCTCCACCTGCTGAGAGCACATTTCAGTGGCAGCCAGGCTTTCAGGTCACTGAGTGGTTTTGTTAGGCTCAGAGAAGTTCCTCTGCACCCTGTTTTTTTTTCTCCTTATCAGACACAGCACTCAACCATCAGATCAGGACCACATGAGTAGAGGCATCTGAAGGTGTGCATGCCCTGCTCAGTGCAGTACTGCTCCACCAACCAATGATTGACAGGAAGGAGACTGGAGGAAAATTGGAAGAAGCACCATGATGAATTCTTACAGAACAAGGTGCAGGGCCCTGGTGGTTTGGTGGTGTGTGAGCTCTGTCAAGCTGCAGAGAAGAAGATAATCAAGTGTTCAGAGACAGATCCTTGTATAGTTGGTCAGTTTTTGTGACAAAGGTAACACTGCAGAAATTTTGGACAAGACTTCATTACAAGAACTGTTCTTTCAACCTTAATGCAAATGCTCATCTAGTGAATAAAGTGTGCCCAGCATTAATAATCATCAGAGGAAAAGGGGTAACTACCACCAGAAAAGTTCTGATGAAAGACCATGACATAAAGCCATGAACAACATCGAGCATAGCCTAGGGAATGATCTAGAATACTCTCTTGTGTTTGGAAATGTGAATGGTACCTGATTTGAAGGACTGTCATAACCATGCATGTACCCTGTGATCCAGGCCTTCCACTCAGAGGTTGAAAGTTTCCCATGTGCAGTGGCCTCACAGCACTATTTGTGATAAATTCAAACTAAAACAGCTAAGTGTCAATCAAGAGTAGAATACGTGAATAAGAGGAGGAAAGTGCATGCAATGAAATACTATGCACCAGTGAAAACATTCACTGCCTTCAAGAACCCGGCAAGAGTATGCAAGAGCAAAGAAGCTCAGGAGCTCTTTACCCAGGACCCAATTTCTGTGAGGCTCAAAAACTGGCAATATTTCAATAATTCTTTAAAATCAACTTATAAATTTCATGGGGAAAAGAGGGGTCATTGACTGGTTTTTCTTGGTTGAGATTTTTCCCTAGCATTTTGCATGTATTATTCCCTTCCCTCCTATCTGCTTAGTTCTTGAGACATTTGTGACAGGACTGTGGAAGTTCCCTAGGATGTTAAGGTGCTCCTTTTCTGCTCTTCCTTTCAAAACTGTCTCTGTCTTTAAGTTTTAATAATTTCTTCAAAACATATCATAGCATGATCTTCGTTAGGTGTATTTTGGTCCCTGAAATTTATTTACCCTGAATGTCCATCTTCTTCCTAATGTCTGGCAAATTTTAGCTGTTATTAGTGCACACAGGATGAAAAGTCTCTTTCACCTTGTGTTCACACCATGTGGAGCACATGGTCTTTAGCTCTGCTGTGGGAAAGGAACCCTGGAAAGCGAGTTACTTATTGAATGCTTTTATTTAACCAATTACAGAAAACTCATTTCTTAAAAAGAAAAAAAAAATCACTGCCCAGCAAGTCAAACAGTGGAAGAGATGAAATAGATCAACTATGTATTTGGCCAGAAAAGCTCACATAAACTAAGTGCCTTTGTGGTGCTATTATTATGAGGGGTACTTCAGTGTGTACGTTAACCCAGTGAAGCACTGTTGCTCTCTATTATTCCTCTGCATGCACTGTGTACTTCTGTGTAACATATTGCCCCATTCAGCAGGTTAAGCCATTAAACTTTTACTCTCCCCACTCTTTCTGTGAGTGAAATGTCAAGAGTGGCTTCCCTGGTGGTTCTGGCTCAAGGTGTGTCTTCAGGTGCTGTGGGATGTGAGCCACAGGTGCAGCCATGGAGAGACATCTGGAGTGGATCTCCAATGGCCTCCCATTTATTAACAAATTGATGGTGCTATTAGCAAGGGCTTGGGGTTCTCACTCTGGCCCTGCCCTGAGCTGCCTGAGAGATCTCCCCAGGTGTTGTCTGCCTTCCTCTGGAGCACGTCTCTACCCAGAGTGATCAGTTCTAGGGGACTCAGCCCTCTGGCCTCTCAGGTCACTCACTGCCACTTCCTAGCACTGGAAAGGCTAACCAGCCCTGTCCTATGTGGAGGGAGAGTGTTGAACAGTTAGAAGGGACTTGGGAGACAGGGCAGTGGGTCTCTTGGAGCCTTAGGCTTTTCCTGGCTGTCCCCTGGAGGCCTCCTGCCTGGAGCATCCTCTCAGCATTCTTTGCCCCATGATCCTGCAGGGAAGGGTTTTCAATTGTGCTGTGGTCAGACATTTGACTTCTGTATGCTGTACAGCCCATGCTGCCCTGGTGTAGTTTTGAGTATAAGTCAATTAAATATTAAAGACATTTAAATAAGAAAGGACAGTTTTGTCAATCTTTCCTTGTTTTCCCATCCTCTGTGCAATGTAGACCTTCCTCTGCTGCCACCTACCTTGGTCGGGAAGAGTGATGTGGGCATTTCCCATCCTATGCAAGGACTCATGATCTGTTCTCCACGTTCTGTGTGAAAAGGTTCCTACACCTTCCTTTGAATTCTCTGTTTTCTGGGTACAAAATTTTATGTTGAAAGTTGACTTTGAGTACTTTGCTGATGGAGTTTCTCCTTATCTTCCTCCACTGCCTCCCTCCCTCATTCCTTCCCTTCTTCCTGCCTCCCTCCCTCCTTCTCCCTCCTCTTATTTATATCCTTGGTTGTTTTCTGGCATGTTTGATTATTTGACTGAGATTGTTACTCTAAGGTAATCTGCTTAACAGTTTGGGGGCTTTCAATCCATTGTGAGTTACTTTTAACTTAAAATAGAATCACTGCATTAATTCATCTGCCTGTTTACAGTTTTAGAAGCTATGTTCAGAAGCCACAATCCAGGAATTTGCTTCCCTATCTGCTGAGGACAGCGCAGAGGCCCCTGTATCCCAGCCTAGCTGCCCACATTTTATAAGCGAGGGTTTTGCCATGAGACCCGAACTGTATCAGGCAGATAGGAAAGAAGGATTGCCTCCCAGACCCTGGTGTGCATGTTCCTGTGGCTGTGGGCCTAGGTGAGAAACAGAAGTTTTCAATCACTTCAGAATAGTCTATATCTTTAGCATTGCAAATGCAATTAAAACTTGTGTTGGGAAATAATGGTGATTTCCAACATAGGCCTAGTAAAGTGCTTACTCTCAACATGTCTGGATAATGGATTTCATATGACATTTCAAAGTATATATAAGAATGTGTGTGTGTGTGTGTGTGTGTGTGTATTAATGGTACATTTTTGATTATACTGATTGCTGGTGCCTTTGGGGACATGGTGATGACCCGCTCTGCAGGCTAGCTGGCTGGGGAAACACTGCCACCAACCACTGCAAGTCCAGAGTCTTTTTGAAACCCAAATACTACTTGGCCTGGCACCAGCAGAAACCTTGACAAACCCCATGTTGCTCCTCTCCTGGGCATTCCTGCAGGGAGCTGGAGTCACATAGATGTTCAGGGGCAGTGTGTCAGGGATGGATTTCCCTCTCCTCATCTGCAGGCTGGGGCTGAGGAAGAGTGTTCCTGTCAGCAGCACCACAGTGCTCCTTCCACAGAGCTTCAGTCTCAGACACAAATCTCCCACCTGGCTGAGGGTCATCAAGGCTTTCCCCAGGTATGTCTGCCTCACAAGGGCTTGAGCATTCATGTCTCCATCTGGGCTGACAGACCATACCTTTCTTATTCATCTGGTGTAGGGTTCACCTGGTCAAAGAGAAAATTAAGGAAATTGGCCTTGGCTAAATCTTTATCCAATTAGAGTTGAATCTGCTCTGTGACCCAGCAATCCCTCTGCTGGGTATTTACTCAAGGGAATGATGTCACCATCTGATAAACATGGCCACACTGCCAAGGTCACTGTCAAATTCTTCACAGTGCCTATGAGGAAATGGTCAAGGCTGCAAGGGTGGGAGACTGGGCAAGGAAATAGGCCCTTTCTGTAGAGCAAAGACAGGGGAGGGAATAGTTAGGAGGTCACTGCCAACATCCAGGCTAGGCATGATGGTTTCCTTGGTCCAGGGTGATTAAGTGGAGGGAGCAGTGAGTGGTCTATTTTGGAGCTAGAGTTTAACAACATTTGTGGTTTGGACAAGGGATGTGTGAGAAGTCGTTGCTTAGACCCTTTCAGATCTTCAAGAGAAGCAACATGCTCTGGTATCTTTCACAATTGATGCTTTTCCCCTCCCCTGCTGAATTATGGTGCTCTTTTCTTTTAGATGCTCCTGTACTTCTGCATGTAGTACTCAGAGGAGTTAGGTGGTCACCCATGTGGGTGACCTGGGGTTTGTAGCTCTCTTTGTTTCCAATGCTTCCATCCATTTGTCAATTCCTGTTCAGCTTTTTCTGCTGCTGTCCCTGTTTATTAGAGGCTCCTTCCTCTGGGTGTCTGCCTGTGAGTGTGTTTTTTTGCATTTTCCCTCTGTCTCCCCAGTGTTGGGCAGTGGCTGGCCCTGGGGCCTCACCTCCCTGATGGGGTCCAGAGGAGTTGTTTTCAGTTGGCTCTGACTTTGCGGGTGACTCTTCCTTTCCTGCTGGCTGGAATGGGCTGTTCTGTCTTGCCAACATCTTGAAGTCCATTAGGGTCCATCTAAGCACAGTACTGAATGAGATTACTGATGCCATGACCAGTCTGTTTTCATGAGATGTCCATTCCCTGCTTTCTTGTTTTTTTTATCTGCAGCAATCATTTTTTAAATTATTGTTTTCCTCATAGTGACCTGTTTGTTATACATAAATTCATAATTTTGCAGGGATTGATACCTCATATTTCTTGAGAAAATATTTCAAATGTGATTTTCAGGAGTAGATCAGAGGCATAGCAGAGGAAGAGAACCCTGCTGACCTGGCAGTTGCAGGGAGCTACCTCAGCAGAGGGGCCAGGAGCTGATCCCTGGACAACAGGCTATGATTCTCCCTGGACACATGTGCTCAGGGAGGGGGAATATGGCTGGATCAGAAAGCAGAGGATTTATTTCCTGTCTTCTACTATTTTTCCTGATGCACTCTTTCTCTTTTTCTAGGGATTTGAGCTGTAATGTGAAGTCATTTGTTCACTTTTCATTCTTTTATTTAATGTGCTCCATGCAATGAATTTTCCTCTCAGCACTGATATCATAGTGGCCCAGAGATTTTGATATGTTGTATCTTTGTTCTCGTTGACCTGTAAGATTTTTTTTTATTTCCTCTCTAATGTCTTCTTTTTAAAATTTATTTAATTTTGATTCATTGAACACAAATGGAGTACAGCTATTGTTTCTCTGATTGTACACAAAGTCGGGTCACACCATCTGTGCATTCATACATGTAAACAGGGCCATGATGTCTGTCACACATTCTGTTAATATTCTTACACCCCCACCCAGACCCCACCCCGCCTTCCTTCTCTGCTATCCATGCTCCCTCCATTTTTGCCTCCCTTCCACCCTG